>CAMQGK010000008.1:19732500-19832500 GCA_947000775.1 Pterois miles
CCTGTCACAACCTGCTACTTCCTGTTCGGAGGATTACGATGTGCGCTACTGAAACAAACCCTCAACCAGAAACAGTTCCTAAGGAAACATTTAAGATAAGATAAGATAAGATAAGATGAACCTTTATTAATCCCCGGAGCCTTCAGCTTATTATGACTTCAGCTCCAGAAACACCCATAATGCACCTGGAAAGTGTCCTTCAGGAGAGGCTGCAGCAGGAGAAGTTGATGGACTTCTCCTTTAAAATGTTACGATCACTAATCCCCTTCACTGTCAATTTAAGGTTTAATCATATCACTGAACGAAACCCCGAAAACACTTCATTATCAATTTAATCATATATAAATCAAGGCTAAACAACAACAAACCTGAAGGTGGTATTTTAAACAATGCCGATAATCCCTTAAACCCAGTGTGTTACTCTAATGTCTTCATTAAGCCCTTAATGTCCCTTTAATAACACCTTAAATCCAGGATTCACTTTAAGGTTCTGTTGTCTGCCTCCTGTTGGACACTCGGAGCTACATGTATGGGATTTATAATATATACAGTATATATATGTGTTGGGTTTATAATATATACAGGATTTATATACTGTGTATGGGATTTATAATATATACAGTATATATACTGTGTGTGGGATTTATAATATATGTGTATGGGATTATAATATATACAGGATATATATACGGTGGGTTTAATATATAAGGTTATATATGAGGGTTATAATATATACAGGATATAAAGGAGGGATTAAATAAAAGGAAAATTTCGGTTTTTGGGGATTTTGTTTACTAGGGATTTATATATATACAGGATTTATATACTGTGTATGGGATTTATAATATATACAGTATATATACCGTGTATGGGATTTATAATATATACAGGATATGTATACCACGTATGGGATTTATAATATATCAGGATATATATATTGTTATATTATAATATATACAGTATATATACCGTGTATGGGATTTATAATATATACAGGATATATATACCGTGTATGGGATTTATAATATATACAGGATATATATACTGTGTATGGGATTTATAATATATATATATATGTGTATGGGATTTATAATATATACAGTATATATACCGTGTATGGGATTTATAATATATACAGGATATATATACCGTGTATGGGATTTATAATATATACAGGATATATAATGTGTATGGGATTTATAATATATACAGGATATATATACTGTGTATGGGATTTATAATATATACAGGATATAGACACGTGTTAATGTATACTGTATTTAGAACTGAGTTTAATATTGGGACAATAAAATCAAAATAATTCACAACAATCAAAGTGAGGCTCAAACTGTTTATTGATCCAGCTTCATCTGGCCGTAACCACGGTTACCCAGCAATCCCATAATGCTGTATTCGTCCAATAAGACTTTTTGTAATTATTAACTATCAACAACATCACTAAATGATGTTCGAACTACATTTATTTATATTATATAAAGAACTTTAAACACTGTGTGTGTGTGGGGGGGCATTTGAGTTTTAGACCTCAAAGTGAGGACATGTTGGACAGGGAGGACACGTGAGGACATGTTGGACAGGTAGGACATGTTGGACAGGGAGGACATGTTGTGAGGACATGTTGGACAGGGAGGACATGTTGTGAGGACATGTTGGACAGGGAGGACACGTGAGGACATGTTGGACAGGTAGGACATGTTGGACAGGGAGGACATGTTGTGAGGACATGTTGGACAGGGAGGACACGTGAGGACACGTGAGGACATGTTGGACAGGTAGGACATGTTGGACAGGGAGGACATGTTGTGAGGACATGTTGGACAGGGAGGACATGTTGGACAGGGAGGACATGTTGTGAGGACATGTTGGACAGGGAGGACATGTTGTGAGGACATGTTGGACAGGGAGGACATGTTGTGAGGACATGTTGGACAGGGAGGACACGTTGGACTGGTCGAAAGGTTCTCTGTTCGGGGTTCAGACTTGGTTTTAAGGTTAGAAACAGGTTTAAGGTGTCCTCACGAAGACAGAAGTACAGGTACAGAGTGTGTGTGTTGTTGTTGATTTAAAGGAACAGTACACCATTTAGTGTCTAACAGACAACCAGCAGAGCCTCTGTTCCTTTAAATCCTGCAGAAGTGGCGCCAGAGACCAATGGGGTTTGTGCTGCAGTCCTTGTGTGTTTGTGTTAGCGTTAGCGGTCGAGGACGTGGGTCTTATACAGCCGGTTCATCTGCTCGAGGAAGATAAAGGTGAGGACGGTGTGGGGACCGAGGCGAGCGTAGTACGGCGTGAAACCTTTCCACAGCGAGAAGAAACCCTCGTTCCTCACGACTCGCATCAACACCTCCTGATGGAGCGAGACAGGAAACAGATCAGAACCAGAACCCGACATTCCTCAGAAGAAGACATGGACTGCTGGCACACCGTTGGTTTGTTGCTCTGGCTAGCTTGTTGCTCTGGTTAGCTTGTTGCTCTGGTTAGCTTGTTGCTCTGGCTAGCTTGTTGCTCTGGTTAGCTTGTTGCTCTGGCTAGCTTGTTGCTCTGGCTAGCTTGTTGCTCTGGTTAGCTTGTTGCTCTGGTTAGCTTGTTGCTCTGGCTAGCTTGTTGCTCTGGTTAGCTTGTTGCTCTGGCTAGCTTGTTGCTCTGGCTAGCTTGTTGCTCTGGTTAGCTTGTTGCTCTGGCTAGCTTGTTGCTATGGCTAGCTTGTTGCTCTGGTTAGCTTGTTGCTCTGGCTAGCTTGTTGCTCATGCTAGCTTTCAATGCAAGACGTGAAGCTTTGAATGTAAATCAGACCGAGGTGTCGGTTCCAGGACAGCTATCGGAAGCTGAATGTAACTAGATTAGAAACAGATTCCACCAGTTACATTCCACCACTAAGGAAATGAGAAATAAATAGTAGTATGTAGTTGTAGTATGTTGATGTACTGAGCTGGTCCAGAGATCAGAATGATCTCTGTAATACCTGATGACAAAGGTCTAACATTTAGAGACAAATGTAGAACGTTATGAGAAAGAGTCATATTTCAACAAAAACTGATATGTCAAGAAAATCCAAAATGAAAATATATTTGAAATATCTTGAAAAAACTAAATATGTGTTGCAACACTAATAAGTAACATCCAACACAGTAACAGTGAATCACTTACACAACTGGTTTAACCCTCACATGCCCTCTGTGTCCCGTTACAGAAAGTTCTATCACGTTGAATAAAGTTCTGTCACATTGAATAAAGTTCTGTCACGTTGAATAAAGTTCTGTCACTTTGAATAAAGTTCTGTCACGTTGAATAAAATTCAGTCACTTTGAATAAAGTTCTGTCACGTTGAATTAAGTTCTGTCACTTTGAATATAGTTCTGTCACATTGTATAAAGTTCTGTCACATTGAATAAAGTTCTGTCACTTTGAATAAAGTTCTGTCACTTTGAATAAAGTTCTGTCGCGTTGAATAAAGATCTGTTACTTTGAATAAAGATCTGTCAGGTTGAATAAAGTTCTGTCACGTTGAAAAAAAATTATTAATTAAAAAAAATAATGTAATGTTAAAAAAAACAATGTAATGTTAAAAAAAATTATGATTTAAAAAAAATCTGTCTTGGGGTCGCCGGAATAAAGTTGTGTCACGTTGAATGAAGTTCTGAACATTGAAAAAGAAAAAAATGAATAAATTCTGTCACTTGAATAAAGTTCTGTCAGCGTTGAAAAAAAAAAGTTCTGGCACTTTGTATAAAGTTCTGTCAGGTTGAATAAAGTTCTGTCAGGTTGAATAAAGTTCTGTCACGTTGAATAAAGTTCTGTCACGTTGAATAAAGCTCTGTCATGTTGAATAAAGTTCAGTCAGGTTGAATAAAGTTCTCTCACGTTGAATAAAGTTCTGTCACTTTGAATAAAGATCTTAAGCGTTTAATAAAGATCTGAAGCATTGAATAAAGTTCTGTCACTTTGAATAAAGTTCTGTCAGGTTGAATAAAGTTCTGTCACGTTGAATAAAGCTCTGTCACGTTGAATAAAGCTCTGTCACGTTGAATAAAGTTCTGTCAGGTTGAAAAAAGTTCTGTCACTGAATAAAGTTCTGTCACGTTAAAAAAAAGCTCTGTCACGTTGAATAAAGTTCTGTCAAATTGAATAAAGCTCTGTCACGTTGAATAAAGTTCTGTCACGTTGAATAAAGTTCTGTCACTTTGAATAAAGATCTGAAGCGTTGAATAAAGTTCTGTCACCTTGAATAAAGTTGTGTCACGTTGAATAAAGTTCTGTCACTTTGAATAAAGCTCTGTCACGTTGAATAAAGTTCTGTCATGTTGAATAAAGTTCTGTCACGTTGAATAAAGTTCTGTCACTTTGAATAAAGATCTGAAGCGTTTAATAAAGATCTGAAGCATTGAATAAAGTTCTGTCACTTTGAATAAAGTTCTGTCACGTTGAAAAAAGTTCTGTCACTTTGAATAAAGTTCTGTCAGGTTGAATAAAGTTCTGTCATGTTGAATAAAGCTCTGTCAGGTTGAATAAAGTTCTGTCACGTTGAATAAAGTTCTGTCACGTTGAATAAATTTCTGTCACTTTGAATAAAGTTCTGTCACGTTGAATAAAGTTCTCTCAGGTTGAATAAAGTTCTGTCAGTTCTGTCACTTTGACTAAAGTTCTGTCGCGTTGAAAAAAGTTCTGGCACTTTGTATAAAGTTCTGTCACGTTGAATAAAGTTCTGTCAGGTTGAATAAAGTTCTGTCGCGTTGAAAAAGGTTCTCTCACTTTGAATAAAGTTCTGTCAGGTTGAATAAAGTTCTGTCACGTTGAATAAAGTTCTGTCACTTTGAATAAAGTGCTGTCAGTTCTGTCACTTTGAATAAAGTTCTGTCACGTTGAAAAAAGTTCTGTCACTCTGTATAAAGTTCTGTCACGTTGAATAAAGATCTGAAGCATTGAATAAAGTTATGTCACTTTGAATAAAGTTCTGTCGCGTTGAATAAAGTTCTGTCGCATTGAATAAATTTCTGTCACTTTGAATAAAGTTCTGTCGCGTTGAATAAAGTTCTGTCACGTTGAATAAAGTTCTGTCACTTTGAATAAAGTTCTGTCACTTTGAATAAAGCTCTGTCACGTTGAATAAAGTTCTGCAATGTTGAATAAAGATCTGTCACGTTGAATAAATTTCTGTCGCGTTGAATAAATTTCTGTCGCGTTGAATAAAGTTCTGTGACTATGAATAAAGTTCTGTCACTTTGAATAAAGTTCTGTCACGTTGAATAAAGTTGTCAGTTCTGTCACTTTGAATAAAGTTCTGTCACTTTGAAAAAAGTTCTATCACGTTGAATAAAGATCTGAAGCATTGAATAAAGTTCTGTCACTTTGAATAAAGTTCTGTCACTTTGAATAAAGTTCTGTCGCATTGAATAAAGTTCTGTCGCATTGAATAAAGTTCTGTCGCTTTGAATAATTTTCTGTCGCGTTGAATAAAGTTATGTCACGTTGAATAAAGTTATGTAATGTTGAAAAGAGTTATGTCACTTTGAAAAAAGTTCTGTCACGTTGAATAAAGATCTGAAGCATTGAATAAAGTTCTGTCACTTTGAATAAAGTTCTGTCACTTTGAATAAAGTTCTGTCGCATTGAATAAAGTTCTGTCGCATTGAATAAAGTTCTGTCACTTTGAAAAAAGTTCTGTCACGTTGAATAAAGATCTGAAGCTTTGAATAAAGTTCTGTCACTTTGAATAAAGTTCTGTCACTTTGAATAAAGTTCTGTCGCATTGAATAAAGTTCTGTCGCATTGAATAAAGTTCTGTCGCTTTGAATAAATTTCTGTCGCTTTGAATAAATTTCTGTCGTGTTGAATAAAGTTATGTCACATTGAAAAAAAGTTCTGTCACGTTGAATAAAGATCTGAAGCATTGAATAAAGTTCTGTCACTCTGTATAAAGTTGTGTCACGTTGAATAAAGTTCTGTCGCGTTGAATAAAGTTATGTCACTTTGAATAAAGTTCTGTCGCGTTGAATAAAGTTCTGTCGCATTGAATAAATTTCTGTCACTTTGAATAAAGTTCTGTCGCGTTGAATAAAGTTCTGTCACGTTGAATAAAGTTCTGTCACTTTGAATAAAGTTCTGTCACTTTGAATAAAGTTCTGTCACTTTGAATAAAGCTCTGTCACGTTGAATAAAGCTCTGTCACGTTGAATAAAGTTCTGCAATGTTGAATAAAGATCTGTCACGTTGAATAAATTTCTGTCGCGTTGAATAAATTTCTGTCGCGTTGAATAAATTTCTGTCGCGTTGAATAAAGTTCTGTGACTATGAATAAAGTTCTGTCACTTTGAATAAAGTTCTGTCACGTTGAATAAAGTTCTGTCAGTTCTGTCACTTTGAATAAAGTTCTGTCACTTTGAAAAAAGTTCTGTCACGTTGAATAAAGATCTGAAGCATTGAATAAAGTTCTGTCACTTTGAATAAAGTTCTGTCACTTTGAATAAATTTCTGTCGCATTGAATAAAGTTCTGTCGCTTTGAATAAATTTCTGTCGCGTTGAATAAAGTTATGTCACGTTGAATAAAGTTATGTCACGTTGAAAAGAGTTATGTCACTTTGAAAAAAGTTATGTCACTTTGAATAAAGTTCTGCCATGTTGAATAATGTTCTGCCACGTTGAATAAAGTTCTGCCAAGTTGAATAATGTTCTGCCACGTTGAATAAAGTTCTGCCATGTTGAATAAAGTTCTGTCACTTTGAATAAAGTTCTGTAGCGTTGAATATAGTTCTGTCACGTTGAATAAAGTTCTGCAATGTTGAATAAATTTCTGTCGCGTTGAATAAAGTTCTGTCACTTTGAATAAAGTTCTGTCACTGAATAAAGTTCTGTCGCGTTGAATAAATTTCTGTCGCATTGAATAAAGTTCTGTCGCTTTGAATAAATTTCTGTCGCGTTGAATAAAGTTATGTCACGTTGAATAAAGTTATATCACGTTGAAAAGAGTTATGTCACTTTGAAAAAAGTTATGTCACTTTGAATAAAGTTCTGTCACGTTGAATAAAGTTCTGTCACTTTGAATAAAGTTCTGTCACTTTGAATAAAGTTCTGTCACGTTGAATAAAGTTCTGCCACGTTGAATAAAGTTCTGCCACGTTGAATAAAGTTCTGCCATGTTGAATAAAGTTCTGTCGCGTTGAATAAAGTTCTGTCGCTTTGAATAAATTTCTGTCGCGTTGAATAAAGTTATGTCACGTTGAATAAAGTTCTGTCACGTTGAATAAAGTTCTGTCACGTTGAACAAAGTTCTGTCACGTTGAACAAAGTTCTGTCACGTTGAACAAAGTTCTGTCACGTTGAACAAAGTTCTGTCGCTTTGAATAAATTTCTGTCGTGTTGAATAAAGTTATGTCGCGTTGAATAAAGTTCTGTCGCATTGAATAAAGTTCTGTCACTTTCAATAAAGTTCTGTCAGTTCTGTCACTTTGACTAAAGTTCTGTCGCGTTTAAAAAAGTTCTGTCACTTTGAATAAAGTTCTGTCACTTTGAATAAAGTTCTGTGACGTTGAATAAAGTTCTGTCATGTTGAATAAAGTTCTGTCAGTTCTGTCACTTTGAATAAAGTTCTTTCACTTTGAAAAAAGTTCTGTCGCTCTGAATAAAGTTCTGTCA
Source organism: Pterois miles (assembly GCA_947000775.1). Taxonomy (NCBI): domain Eukaryota; kingdom Metazoa; phylum Chordata; class Actinopteri; order Perciformes; family Scorpaenidae; genus Pterois; species Pterois miles. Next base: position 19,740,152 of record CAMQGK010000008.1, read on the forward strand.
CGTTGAATAAAGTTCTGTCGCTTTGAATAAAGTTCTGTCACTTTGAATAAAGTTCTGTGAGTTCTGTCACTTTGAATAAAGTTCTGTCATGTTGAAAAAAAGTTCTGTCACGTTGAATAAAGATCTGAAGCATTGAATAAAGTTCTGTCACTTTGTATAAAGTTCTGTCACGTTGAATTAAGTTCTGTGGCATTGAATAAAGTTCTGTCACTTTGAATAACGATCTGTCACTTTGAATAAAGCTCTGTAACTTTGCATAAAGTTCTGTCACTTTGAATAAAGTTCTGTCACTTTGAATAAAGCTCTGTCACTTTGAATAAAGTTCTGTCAGTTCTGTCACTTTGAATAAAGTTCTGTCGCATTGAATAAAGTTCTGTCGCATTGAATAAAGTTCTGTCACTTTGAATAAAGTTCTGTCAGTTCTGTCACTTTGAATAAAGTTCTGTCGCATTGAATAAAGTTCTGTCGCATTGAATAAAGTTCTGTCGCTTTGAATAAATTTCTGTCACGTTGAATAAAGTTATGTCACGTTGAATAAAGTTATGTCATGTTGAAAAGAGTTATGTCACTTTGAAAAAAGTTCTGTCACGTTGAATAAAGTTCTGTCAGTTCTGTCACTTTGAATAAAGTTCTGTCATTTTGAAAAAAGTTCTGTCACGTTGAATAAAGATCTGAAGCATTGAATAAAGTTCTGTCACTTTGAATAAAGTTCTGTCACTTTGAATAAAGTTCTGTCGCATTGAATAAAGTTCTGTCGCATTGAGTAAAGTTCTGTCGCTTTGAATAAATTTCTGTCGCGTTGAATAAAGTTATGTCACGTTGAATAAAGTTATGTCATGTTGAAAAGAGTTATGTCACTTTGAAAAAAGTTATGTCACTTTGAATAAAGTTCTGTCACTGAATAAAGTTCTGTCAGTTCTGTCACTTTGAATAAAGTTCTGTCACTTTGAAAAAAGTTCTGTCACTTTGAGAAAAGTTCTGTCGCATTGAATAAAGTTCTGTCGCTTTGAATAAAGTTCTGTCGCGTGGAATAAAGTTATGTCACTTTGAATAAAGTTCTGCCATGTTGAATAATGTTCTGCCACGTTGAATAAAGTTCTGCCATGTTGAATAATGTTCTGCCACATTGAATAAAGTTCTGCCATGTTGAATAAAGTTCTGTCACTTTGAATAAAGTTCTGTCACTTTGAATATAGTTCTGTCACGTTGAATAAAGTTCTGCAATGTTGAATAAAGATCTGTCGCGTTGAATAAATTTCTGTCGCGTTGAATAAATTTCTGTCGCGTTGAATAAATTTCTGTCGCGTTGAATAAAGTTCTGTCACTTTGAATAAAGTTCTGTCACTGAATAAAGTTCTGTCGCGTTGAATAAATTTCTGTCGCATTGAATAAAGTTCTGTCGCTTTGAATAAATTTCTGTCGCGTTGAATAAAGTTATGTCACGTTGAATAAAGTTATATCACGTTGAAAAGAGTTATGTCACTTTGAAAAAAGTTATGTCACGTTGAATAAAGTTCTGTCACTTTGAATAAAGTTCTGTCACTTTGAATAAAGTTCTGTCACGTTGAATAAAGTTCTGCCACGTTGAATAAAGTTCTGTCGCGTTGAATAAAGTTCTGTCGCTTTGAATAAATTTCTGTCGCGTTGAATAAAGTTATGTCACGTTGAATAAAGTTCTGTCACGTTGAATAAAGTTCTGTCACGTTGAAGAAAGTTCTGTCACGTTGAATAAAGTTCTGTCACGTTGAACAAAGTTCTGTCACGTTGAACAAAGTTCTGTCACGTTGAACAAAGTTCTGTCACGTTGAACAAAGTTCTGTCGCTTTGAATAAATTTCTGTCGTGTTGAATAAAGTTATGTCGCGTTGAATAAAGTTCTGTCGCATTGAATAAAGTTCTGTCACTTTCAATAAAGTTCTGTCAGTTCTGTCACTTTGACTAAAGTTCTGTCGCATTTAAAAAAGTTCTGTCACTTTGAATAAAGTTCTGTCACTTTGAATAAAGTTCTGTCACGTTGAATAAAGTTCTGTCACTTTGAATAAAGTTCTGTGACGTTGAATAAAGTTCTGTCACGTTGAATAAAGTTCTGTCAGTTCTGTCACTTTGAATAAAGTTCTTTCACTTTGAAAAAGGTTCTGTCGCTCTGAATAAAGTTCTGTCACGTTGAATAAAGTTCTGTCGCTTTGAATAAAGTTCTGTCACTTTGAATAAAGTTCTGTGAGTTCTGTCACTTTGAATAAAGTTCTGTCATGTTGAAAAAAGTTCTGTCACGTTGAATAAAAATCTGAAGCATTGAATAAAGTTCTGTCACTTTGTATAAAGTTCTGTCACGTTGAATTAAGTTCTGTGGCATTGAATAAAGTTCTGTCACTTTGAATAACGATCTGTCACTTTGAATAAAGCTCTGTAACTTTGCATAAAGCTCTGTCACTTTGAATAAAGTTCTGTCACTTTGAATAAAGCTCTGTCACTTTGAATAAAGTTCTGTCAGTTCTGTCACTTTGAATAAAGTTCTGTCGCATTGAATAAAGTTCTGTCGCATTGAATAAAGTTCTGTCACTTTGAATAAAGTTCTGTCAGTTCTGTCACTTTGAATAAAGTTCTGTCGCATTGAATAAAGTTCTGTCGCATTGAATAAAGTTCTGTCGCTTTGAATAAATTTCTGTCACGTTGAATAAAGTTATGTCACGTTGAAAAGAGTTATGTCACTTTGAAAAAAGTTCTGTCACGTTGAATAAAGTTCTGTCAGTTCTGTCACTTTGAATAAAGTTCTGTCATTTTGAAAAAAGTTCTGTCACGTTGAATAAAGATCTGAAGCATTGAATAAAGTTCTGTCACTTTGAATAAAGTTCTGTCACTTTGAATAAAGTTCTGTCACTTTGAATAAAGTTCTGTCGCATTGAATAAAGTTCTGTCGCATTGAGTAAAGTTCTGTCGCTTTGAATAAATTTCTGTCGCGTTGAATAAAGTTATGTCACGTTGAATAAAGTTATGTCATGTTGAAAAGAGTTATGTCACTTTGAAAAAAGTTATGTCACTTTGAATAAAGTTCTGTCACTGAATAAAGTTTTGTCAGTTCTGTCACTTTGAATAAAGTTCTGTCACTTTGAAAAAAGTTCTGTCGCATTGAATAAAGTTCTGTCGCTTTGAATAAAGTTCTGTCACTTTGAATAAAGTTCTGTCACGTTGAATAAAGTTCTGTCACGTTGAATAAAGTTCTGTCACTTTGAATAAAGTTCTGTCACGTTGAATAAAGTTCTGTTACGTTGAATAAACTTCTGTCACTTTGAATAAAGTTCTGTCGCTTTGAATAAATTTCTGTCGCATTGAATAAAGTTATGTCACGTTGAATAAAGTTATGTCACGTTGAAAAGAGTTATGTCACTTTGAAAAAAGTTATGTCACTTTGAATAAAGTTCTGTCACGTTGAATAAATTTCTGTCACTTTGAATAAAGTTCTGTCACTTTGAATAAAGTTCTGTCACGTTAAATAAAGTTCTGTCGCTTTGAATAAAGTTCTGTCGCTTTGAATAAAGTTCTGCCACGTTGAATAAAGTTCTGCCATGTTGAATAAAGTTCTGTCACGTTGAATAAAGTTCTGTCGCGTTGAATAAAGTTCTGTCACTTTGAATAAATTTCTGTCACGTTGAATAAAGTTATGTCACGTTGAATAAAGTTCTGTCACGCTGAATAAAGTTCTGTCACGTTGAACAAAGTTCTGTCGCTTTGAATAAATTTCTGTCATGTTGAATAAAGTTATGTCGCGTTTAATAAAGTTCTGTCGCATTGAATAAAGTTCTGTCACTTTGAATAAAGTTCTGTCAGTTCTGTCACTTTGACTAAAGTTCTGTTGCGTTTAAAAAAGTTCTGTCACTTGATAAAGTTCTGTCACTTTGATTAAAGTTCTGTCACTTTGAATAAAGTTCTGTCACGTTGAATAAAGTTCTGTCACTTTGAATAAAGTTCTGTCAGTTCTGTCACTTTGAATAAAGTTCTGTCACGTTGAAAAAAGTTCTGTCACGTTGAAAAAAGTTCTGTCACGTTGAATAAAGATCTGAAGCATTGAATAAAGTTCTGTCACTTTGAATAAAGTTCTGTCACGTTGAATAAAGTTCTGTTACGTCGAATAAAGTTCTGTTACTTTGAATAAAGTTCTGTCACTTTGAATAAAGTTCTGTCAGTTCTGTCACTTTGAATTAAGTTCTGTCACTTTGAAAAAAGTTCTGTCACGTTGAATAAAGTTCTGTCACGTTGAATAAAGTTCTGTCACTTTGAATAAAGTTCTGTCACTTTGAATAAAGTTCTGTCAGTTCTGTCACTTTGAATAAAGTTCTGTCACTTTGAAAAAAGTTCTGTCACGTTGAATAAAGTTCTGTTACGTTGAATAAAGTTCTGTCACTTTGAATAAAGTTCTGTCACTTTGAATAAAGTTCTGTCAGTTCTGTCACTTTGAATAAAGTTCTGTCACATTGAATAAAGTTCTGTCACTTTGTATAAAGTTCTGTCACGTTGAATAAAGTTCTGTCGCATTGAATAAAGTTCTGTCACTTTGAATAAAGTTCTGTCGCGTTGAATAAAGTTCTGTCGCGTTGAATAAATTTCTGTCACTTTGAATAAAGTTCTGTCACATTGAATAAAGTTCTGTCACGTTGAATAAAGTTCTGTCACTTTGAATAAAGTTCTGTCGCGTTGAATAAAGTTCTGTCGCGTTGAATAAATTTCTGTCACTTTGAATAAAGTTCTGTCGCGTTGAATAAAGTTCTGTCACTTTGAATAAAGTTCTGTCACGTTGAATAAAGTTCTGTCACTTTGAATAAAGTTCTGTCACGTTGAATAAAGTTCTGTCACTTTGAATAAAGTTCTGTTATGTTGAATAAAGTTCTGTCACTTTGAATAAAGTTCTGTTAAAGTTCTGACTCACCACACCGTTTTTATACTCTGGTTTCCCGTCAATCATCCTCATGTTCTGAATCCTGAGAAACAAAAAGGTAGTTAAGACTTTAAAAACCTGGTCTTACCTGGGGTTTGACCTGGTCTAAATGTATGTCTTGAGTCTCACCTACTCTGGAGTCTCACCTGGTCTATACGTCAGTCTGGAGTCTCACCTGGTGTCTCACCTGGTCTGTACGTGGGTCTGGAGTCTCACCTGGTCTATACGTGGGTGTGGAGTTTCACCTGGTCTATACGTGGGTATGGAGTCTCACCTGGTCTATATGTGGGTCTGGAGTCTCACCTGGTCTGGAGTCTCACCTGGTGTCTCTACCTGGTCTACACGTGGGTCTGAGTCTCACCTGGTACTCACATGGTCTATACGTGGGTCTGAGCTTCACCTGGTCTATACGTGGGTCTGAATTTCACCTGGTCTATAGGTGGGTCTGGAGTCTCACCTGGTCTATACGTGGGTCTGAGTCTCACCTGGTCTATACTTAAATCTGAGTCTCACTTGGTCTATACGTGGATCTGAGTCTCACCTGGTCTATACATGGGTCTGGAGTCTCACCTGGGCTACACGTGGGTCTGGAGTCTCACCTGGTGTCTCACCTGGTCTATACGTGGGTCTGACTCTCACCTGGTCTATACGTAGGTCTGAGTCTCACCTGGTCTATACGGGGGTCTGAGTCTCACCTGGTTTATATGGGAGTCTGAGTCTCACCTGGTCTATACGTGGGTCTGAGTCTCACCTGGTCTATACGTGGGTCCGAGTCTCACCTGGTGTCTCACCTGGTCTATACGTGGGTCTGAGTCTAACCTGGTGTCTCACCTGGTCTATAGGTGGGTCTGAGTCTCACCTGGTCTATACGTGGGTCCGAGTTTCACCTGGTGTCTCACCTGGTCTATACGTGGGTCTGAGTCTAACCTGGTGTCTCACCTGGTCTATACGTGGGTCTGAGTCTCACCTGGTCTATATGTGGGTCTGAGTCTCACCTGGTCTATACGTGGGTCTGAGTCTCACCTGGTCTACACGTGGGTCTGAGTCTCACCTGGTCTATACGTGGGTCTGAGTCTCACCTGGTCTATACGTGGGTCTGAGTCTCACCTGGTCTATACGTGGGTCTGAGTCTCACCTGGTCTATACGTGGGTCCGAGTCTCACCTGGTCTATACGTGGGTCTGAGTCTCACCTGGTCTATACGTGGGTCTGAGTCTCACCTGGTGTCTCACCTGGTCTATACGTGGGTCTGAGTCTCACCTGGTCTATACGGGGGTCTGAGTCTCACCTGGTCTATATGTGGGTCTGAGTCTCACCTGGTCTATACGTGGGTCTGAGTCTCACCTGGTCTACACGTGGGTCTGAGTCTCACCTGGTCTATACGTGGGTCTGAGTCTCACCTGGTCTATACGTGGGTCTGAGTCTCACCTGGTCTATACGTGGGTCTGAGTCTCACCTGGTCTACACGTGGGTCTGAGTCTCACCTGGTCTATACGTGGGTCTGAGTCTCACCTGGTCTATACGTGGGTCTGAGTCTCACCTGGTGTCTCACCTGGTCTATACGTGGGTCTGAGTCTCACCTGGTCTATACGGGGGTCTGAGTCTCACCTGGTTTATACGGGAGTCTGAGTCTCACCTGGTCTATACGTGGGTCTGAGTCTCACCTGGTCTACACGTGGGTCTGAGTCTCACCTGGTCTATACGGGGGTCTCAGTCTCACCTGGTCTATACGTGGGTCTGAGTCTCACCTGGTCTACACGTGGGTCTGAGTCTCACCTGGTCTATACGTGGGTCTCAGTCTCACCTGGTCTATACGTGGGTCTGAGTCTCACCTGGTTAAGTCTCACCTGGTCTATACGTGGGTCTGAGTCTCACCTGGTCTATACGGGGGTCTGAGTCTCACCTGGTTTATACGGGAGTCTGAGTCTCACCTGGTCTATACGTGGGTCTGAGTCTCACCTGGTCTACACGTGGGTCTGAGTCTCACCTGGTCTATACGTGGGTCTCAGTCTCACCTGGTCTATACGTGGGTCTGAGTCTCACCTGGTCTATACGGGGGTCTGAGTCTCACCTGGTCTATACGTGGGTCTGAGTCTCACCTGGTCTATATGTGGGTCTCAGTCTCACCTGGTCTACACGTGGGTCTGAGTCTCACCTGGTCTATACGTGGGTCTGAGTCTCACCTGGTCTATACGTGGGTCTGAGTCTCACCTGGTCTATACGTGGGTCTCAGTCTCACCTGGTCTTGACGATGTCGACGGGCATGGATGCTGCTGTGGTAACCAGACCACTGATCATACTGGCACAGAAGTGACACAGAATATCGTCATTGAAATACCCTGAAAAAATACAAAGTACACAGTGCGTTACATAATTAATGTACCTGAGCCTAGTACATGTGTATTTAATGTGTACCTGAAGCTAGTACATGTGTATTTAATAAAGTGTATTTAATGTGTATTTAATAACGTGTATTTAATGTTTATTTAATAACGTATTTAATAACGTGTATTTGAAAATGTGTATTTAAAGCGTATTTAATGTGTATTTAATAATGTGTATTTAACAACGTTTATTTAACAACGAGTATTTAACAACGTGTATTTAACGTGTATTTCATAACATGTATTTAATAAAGTGTATTGAACAACGTGTATTTAACGTGTATTTAACGTGTATTTAACGTTAATTTAATAACGTGTATTTAATAATGTGTATTTAACAACGTTTATTTAACAACGAGTATTTAACAACGTGTATTTAACGTGTATTTCATAACATGTATTTAATAAAGTGTTTTGAACAACGTGCATTTAATAAAGTGTATTTAACAACGTGTATTTAACGTGTATTTAACGTTAATTTAATAACGTGTATTTAATAACGTGTATTTAACAACGTGTATTTAACAACATGTATTTAATAACATGTATTTAATAACATGTATTTAATAACATGTATTTAATAACATGTATTTAACTGTGTATTTAACGTTCATTTAATAACATGTATTTAATAACATGTATTTAATAACGTGTATTTAACTGTGTATTTAACGTTCATTTAATAACATGTATTTAATAACATGTATTTAATAACATGTATTTAATAACGTGTATTTAACGTTCATTTAATAACGTGTATTTAATAACATGTATTTAACAACGTGTATTTAACTGTGTATTTAACGTTCATTTAATAACGTGTATTTAATAACATGTATTTAACAACGTTTATTTAACAACGAGTATTTAACAACGTGTATTTAACGTGTATTTCATAACATGTATTTAATAAAGTGTATTTAACAACGTGTATTTAACGTGTATTTAATGTTCATTTAATAGCGTGTATTTAATAACGTGTATTTAATAACGTGTATTTAACTGTGTATTTAATAACGTTAATTTAATAACGTGTATTTAATAACATGTATTTAACAACGTGTATTTAACTGCGTATTTAACGTTCATTTAATAACGTGTATTTAATAACGTGTATTTAACAACGTGTATTTAACTGTGTATTTAACGTTCATTTAATAACGTGTATTTAATAACATGTATTTCACAACGTGTATTTAACGTGTATTTAACAACGTGTATTTAATAACATGTATTTAACAACGTGTATTTAACTGCGTATTTAACGTTCATTTAATAACGTGTATTTAATAACATGTATTTAACAACGTGTATTTAACTGTGTATTTAACGTTAATTTAATAACGTGTATTTAATAACATGTATTTAACAACGTGTATTTAACTGCGTATTTAACGTTCATTTAATAACGTGTATTTAATAACATGTATTTAACAACGTGTATTTAACTGTGTATTTAACGTTCATTTAAAAATGTGTATTTAACGTGTATTTAACAACGTGTATTTAATAACGCATACTTAACGTGTTTTTAGTAACGTGTATTTAATAGCGGGTATCTTATGTGTATTTCATTACGTGTATTTAACGTGTATTTACCTTCATTTAATAACGTGTATTTAACAACGTTTATTTACCAACGTGTAATTAACGTGTATTTAACAACGCGTATTTAACAACGTGTATTTAACGTGTATTCAGTGACACAGAATATCGTCATTGAAATACCCTGAAAAAATACAAAGTACACAGTGCGTTACATAATTAATGTACCTGAGCCTAGTACATGTGTATTTAATGTGTACCTGAAGCTAGTACATGTGTATTTAATAAAGTGTATTTAATGTGTATTTAATAACGTGTATTTAATGTTTATTTAATAACATGTATTTAATAACGTGTATTTGAAAATGTGTATTTAACGCGTATTTAATGTGTATTTAATAATGTGTATTTAACAACGTTTATTTAACAACGAGTATTTAACAACGTGTATTTAACGTGTATTTCATAACATGTATTTAATAAAGTGTATTGAACAACGTGCATTTAATAAAGTGTATTTAACAACGTGTATTTAACGTGTATTTAACGTGTATTTAACGTTCATTTAATAACATGTATTTAATAACATGTATTTAATAACATGTATTTAATAACGTGTATTTAACTGTGTATTTAACGTTCATTTAATAACATGTATTTAATAACATGTATTTAATAACATATATTTAATAATGTGTATTTAATAACATATATTTAATAATGTGTATTTAATAACATGTATTTAATAATGTGTATTTAATAACATGTATTTAATAACATGTATTTAATAACATGTATTTAATAACGTGTATTTAACGTTCATTTAATAACATGTATTTAATAACATGTATTTAATAACATGTATTTAATAACATGTATTTAATAACGTGTATTTAACGTTCATTTAATAACATGTATTTAATAACATGTATTTAATAACATATATTTAATAATGTGTATTTAATAACATGTATTTAATAACGTGTATTTAATAACATGTATTTAATAACATGTATTTAATAACATGTATTTAATAACGTGTATTTAACGTTCATTTAATAACATGTATTTAATAACATGTATTTAATAACATGTATTTAATAACATGTATTTAATAACATGTATTTAACGTTCATTTAATAACATGTATTTAATAACATGTATTTAATAACATGTATTTAATAACGTGTATTTAACGTTCATTTAATAACGTGTATTTAATAACATGTATTTAACAACGTGTATTTAACTGTGTATTTAACGTTCATTTAATAACATGTATTTAATAACATGTATTTAATAACGTGTATTTAACGTTAATTTAATAACGTGTATTTAATAACGTGTATTTAACAATGTGTATTTAACAACATGTATTTAATAACGTGTATTTAACAATGTGTATTTAACAACATGTATTTAATAACGTGTATTTAATAACGTGTATTTAACAATGTGTATTTAACAACATGTATTTAATAAGTGTATTTAATACGGTATTTAAAATGTGTATTTAACAACATGTATTTAATAACGTGTATTTAACGTTAAATTTAATAACGTGTATTTAACAATGTGTATTTAACAACATGTATTTAACAACATGTATTTAACAATGTGTATTTAACAACATGTATTTAATAACGTGTATTTAATAACGTGTATTTAACAATGTGTATTTAACAACATGTATTTAATAACGTGTATTTAATAACGTGTATTTAACGTAGGGGGCGGCAGTAGCTCAGTCTGTAGGGAGTTGGTTTGGGAATCGGAGGGTCACCGGTTCAAGTCCCGACATGGACCAAAAACTGAGTGTGAACTGGTAGCTGGAGAGGTGCCAGTTTACCTCTTGGGCACTGCCGAGGTGCCCCTGAGCAAGGCACCAAACCCCCAACTGCTCTGGGCGCTTGTCAGGAGCAGCCCCCTCACTCTGACACCTCTCCATTGTTGCATGTATATGGACCTGTTTGTGCATGTGTGTGTTTAAGTTAACAGAGTGAAAAAATTGAATTTCCCCTAGCGGGACTAATAAAGGAATATCTTCTTCTTCTTCTTCTTCTTCTTCTTCTTCTTCATTTAATAACGTGTATTTAACGTGTATTTAACAACGTGTATTTAATAACGTGTATTTAACAAGGTGTATTTCATAACATATTTAATAACGTGTATTTAACGTGTATTTAACGTTCATTTAATAACGTGTATTTAACGTGTATTTAACAACGTGTATTTAATAACAAGTATTTAACGTGTATTTTATAATGTGTATTTATCAACGTGTATTTATCAACGTGTATTTAACAACGTTTATTTAACAACGTGTATTTCATAACATGTATTTTATAAAGTGTATTTAACAACGTGTATTTAACGTTTATTTAATGACGTGTATTTGACATGTATTTAACAAAGTGTATTTAATAATGTGTATTTAATAATGTGTATTTAACGTGTAATTAAAGTGTATTTAACAACGTGAATTTAACAACATGTATTTACAAACATGTAACGAACGTGTATTCAACAGCGTGTATTTAACAACATGTATTTAACAACTTGTATTTAACAACTTGTATTTAACCATGTGTATCTAACAACGTGTATTTAATAACGGGTATTTTATGTGTATTTCATTACGTGTATTTAATGTGTATTTAACAATGTGTATTTAACGTGTATTTAACAACATGTATTTAATGTGTATTTAATTGTGTATTTAACGTGTGTTTGATAACGTGTATTTAATATGTATTTAATTATGTGTACTTAACGTGTATTTAATAACGTGTACTTAAGGTGTATTTAGTAAGGTATATTTAATAACTTGTATTTAATAGCGTGTATTGAATGTTATTTAATAACGTGTACTTAACATGTACTTAATGTGTATTTAAAAAGGTGTATTTAATTTGTACTTAATAACGTGTATGGAATGTGTATTTAATAACATGTACTTAACGTGTACTTAATGTGTATTTAACGTGTATTTAACAACGTTTATTTCGCAATGTGTATTTAACGTGTATTTCATAACGTGTATTTCATCACGTGTATTTAACAACATGTATTTACTAAAGTGTATTTAACAACGTGTATTTAACGTGTATTTAATGTTTATTTAATAACGTGTATTTGACAACGTGTATTTAACGTGTATTTAATGTTTATTTAATAACGTGTATTTGACAACGTGTATTTAACGTGTATTTAATGTTTATTTAATAACGTGTATTTGACAACGTGTATTTAACGTGTATTTAACAACGTGTATTTAATGCGGGTTTTTTGTGTGTTCATTACGTGTATTTAATGTGTATTTAACAACGTGTATTTAACAACGTGTATTTAATGGTGTATTTAACAACGTGTATTTAACGTGTATTTAACAACGTGTATTTTATGTGTAGTTAACATTTAACGTGTATTTAATGTGTATTTAACAACGTGTATTTAACAACGTGTATTTAATGTGTATTTAACAACGTGTATTTAACGTATTTAATGTTTATTTAATAACGTGTATTTGACAACGTGTATTTAACGTGTATTTAATGTTTATTTAATAACGTGTATTTAACAACGTGTATTTAACGTTATTTAATTTTATTTAATATAACGTGTATTTAACAACGTGTATTTAACGTGTATTTAACAACGTGTATTTAACGTGTATTTAACAACGTGTATTTAACGTGTATTTAATGTTTATTTAATAACGTGTATTTGACAACGTGTATTTAACGTGTATTTAACGTTTATTTAATAACATGTATTTAAGTGTATTTAATATTTAATTTATTTAATACGTGTATTTAACGTGTATTTAACAACGTGTATTTAACGTGTATTTAACGTTTATTTAATAACGTGTATTTAACAACGTGTATTTAACGTGTATTTAATGTTTATTTAATAACGTGTATTTAACAACGTGTATTTAAGTGTATTTAAGTTTATTTAATAAGTGTATTTAAGTGTATTTAAGTGTATTTAACGTTTATTTAATAACGTGTATTTGACAAGTGTATTTAACGTTTATTTAATAAGTGTATTTGAAAGTGTATTTAAGTTTATTTAATAAGTGTATTTAAAAAGTGTATTTAAATATATTTAAATTTATTTAATAAAGGATTTAATGTATTTAACAACGTGTATTTAACGTGTATTTAATAACGTGTATTTAACAACGTGTATTTAACGTGTATTTAACGTTTATTTAATACGTGTATTTGACAACGTGTATTTAACAACGTGTATTTAAAGTGTATTTAAAGTTTATTAGATAAAGTAAAAATGAAGAAAGTTAGTTATTTTTAAAGTTTAAAAGTTTGTTGTTTAATAACGTGTATTTAACGTGTATTTAACGTGTATTTAACGTTTATTTAATAACGTGTATTTGACAACGTGTATTTAACGTGTATTTAACAACGTGTATTTAATAAGTATATAGTATATTTAAAAGTACACAGTGTGTCACGGAGTAGCCGTGCCTTACGAATGGAACACGCGCTGGCAGGCGCACACACTGCCACGCCACCCCTAATGTGAATGGAGCCGGTTTGGAAGAGTCAGTGTTTAATGTATTGTTTAATTTAATGTATATTAAGCGGTAGGTTCTTGCATCACCAGCCAGTTAATAGAGGAGTTGATGTATTGCTGAAACCTCCACATTGTGATATGTTGTATTACATTTGTAAAATAATGTAGTCACCCGTCTCACCATCTCTCCATCTCTACCGTAGCTGTGCTCTGGCGTAAACCCGGAAAAGCCGAAACTGGACGGGAGGGTACCAATGGCTTAAGACAGGGGTTTTCACAGGGAGCGTACCAAGTCCGGTAGAGTTGGAGGGGTGTTTTTGGTGCAATGACGGAGAGTAGCATTTTAAATGTATTTGGAAAGTACATACATAAAAATTACATGTTAATAGCTTTATTATTGTAAATATTAACTAGGATATGTGTTGTTGTCCAGCTCTTATTCTCCTGTGGACTTATTGATTATTTAGTTGTTTTGGTAGTGTCCAGGTTGATAAAAAGAGAGATTGAACGGCCCAACAGAGGAGATGTGAGTTGAGTGCTGAGGAGGCTAGAGCAAAACTTAAGATTGATGTTTGCATTTACCAATTTTTCCTCCGTGTTATTTCATTTTTCAGTTATTTACCTCAGTTTGTCTGTGCCAGGCTACACTGTAAATAATTCTGCACTGGATTTTTTTTGGTTCTCACTTGTTGTAAATAAACACTTGGACGGCTCATCTGGATTTTCTCAGTATTTTTTTACTTCAACGCTCGACCAACCTTACACAGTGCGTTACATTTTTAATGTACCCGAGTCTAGTACATGTGTATTTAATGTGTACCTGAAGCTAGTACAGGTGTATTTAATAAAGTGTATTTAATGTGTATTTAATAACGTGTATTTAATGTTTATTTAATAACATATATTTAATGACTTGTATTTGACAATATGTATTTAACGTTGAGTTAATTACGTGTATTTAATAACGTGTATTTGACAACGTGTATTTAATAATGTGTATTTAATAGAGTGTATTCAACAACGTGTAGTTAACGTGTATTTCATCACGTGTATTTAATAAAGTGTATTCAACAACGTGTAGTTAACGTGTATTTCATCACGTGTATTTAATAAAGTGTATTCAACAACGTGTATTTAACAACGTTTATTTAACGTGTATTTAACGTGTATTTCACAACGTTTATTTAATAAAATGTAATTAACGTGTATTTAACAACGTGTATTTAACAACGTTTATTTAACGTGTATTTAACGTGTATTTCACAACGTTTATTTAATAAAATGTAATTAACATGTATTTAACAACGTGTATTTAACGACATGTATTTAACAACATGTAACTTAAGTGTATTTAACGTGTATTTAACAACGTGTATTGAACGTGTATTCAACAACGTGTATTTAACAACATGTATTTAACAAATTGTATTTAACGTTAATTTAACAACGTGTAATTAACGTGTATTTAACAACGTTTATTTACCAACGTGTAATTAACATGTATTTAACAATGTGTACTTAACATGTATTTAACATCTAATGAACGTGTATTCAACAACGTGTATTCAACAACTTGTATTTAACCATGTGTATTTAACAACGTGTATTTAATAACGTGTATTTTATACGTATTTCATTACGTGTATTTAATGTGTATTTAACAACATATATTTAATCTGTATTTAATTGTGTATTTAACGTGTGTTTGATAACGTGTATTTCATAACGTGTATTTAATATGTATTTCATTATGTGTACTTAACGTGAATTTAGTAACGTGTACTTAATGTGTATTTAGTAAGGTGTATTTAATAAGGTGTATTTAATAAGTTGTATTTAATAACGTGTATTGAATGTGTATGTAATAATGTGTACTTAACGTGTACTTAACGCGTATTTAAAAAGGTGTATTTAATTTGTATTTAATAACGTGTATGGAATGTGTATTTAATAACGTGCACTTAACGTGTACTTAATGTGTATGTAACGTGTATTTAACAACGTTTATTTAGCAAAGTGTATGTAACGTGTATTTAACAAAGTGTATTTAATAACGTGTATTTAACAACGTGTATTTCATAATGTGTATTTAATAAAGTGTATTTAACAACGTGTATTTAATAAAGTGTATTTAACAATGTGTATTCAACAACATGTATTTAACGTGTATTTGATAACGTGTATTTGATAACGTGTATTTAATAATGTATATTTAATAGGGTTGTCAGTTTAACGCGTTAATTAGATTAATTAATTACGCTGCAAATTAACGCGCTATAAAAATTAACGCGTAGGCTGCAGTGGCGTCACTTCGTACCTGCGCCACTAGTCAAAAGCAGGGTGACTGACAACAGAGATGGACGCGACACAAGAGAGCGAGGCGAGCCCACTCGGACCTGTCACTCGGACTCTGACTCGGACTAGGAGCAGCGGGGGCCTCTAGCCCGCTACAAAGCTGAGCCGTGCATTGAATGCATGAGTGTCCACTGGAGTGGTGGCAGCTCACCAGGAGCTGATGAACAGCTGTCCTCTCCTCCTACCTGGCTACCGCTGCCACGTCTGGGCCAGGTGAGAGACTCTTTTCACTGCAGGTAACATCATTGAAAAGAAGAGAGCAGCCTCACACTCACACAATGTAAACAAGCTTGTTTGTCTGAGCAACTGGCTCAAGGACACATAGAGTTGTCTGTTGTCAGTTCCTGTAACGTTAGCTGACCCTTTTAAAGGAAATGCTGTTGGCATCTTGCTATTGATGTTGCCTTATTTAGAGGCATGTTATACTATTCATTTTGAATTGCTGTATTGAGTCAGCTTTAGTATTCATTTTGATTGAGAGTCTGCTTATGTGCCTATTTGAGACTCAGCCTTATTTTATTTCTGAATTTTATTGATTTTATTTAACTGTATTTGTATTGCGTTTTTGAGAAATGCACCTGGCCTAATTGGTTTGCTGATGTGCTTGACCTTTTTTCTTTTGAATTTCATTTATAAAGCACACTTAACCAATAAAAATGTGGATTTCAAATCTTCTCTTCTTGGTGTATTCTATTGATTAGTCATGCACTACAATTTTGTAATGTCCTAGAATTCAAATTCTTTATTTGGAGGCCTTTAGCAGGTATGAGATTAAAATGTGATTAATTAGATTAATTAATTACAAATCCTGTAATTAATTAGATTAATTTTCTTAATCGCCTGACAGCACTAATATTTAACAACTTTTATTTAACGAGTATTTTACAACATGTATTCAACAACGTATAATTAACAACGTGTATTTAACGTGTATTTCACAACATTTATTTAACAACGTGTATTTAACAACGTGTATTTAGCAACGTTTATTTAACAACGTATAATTAACAACGTGTATTTAACGTGTATTTCACAACATTTATTTAACAACATGTATTTACCAACGTGTATTTCACAACGTTTATTTAATAACGTGTATTTAACATGAATTTAACAATGTATATTTAACGTTTATTTAACATGTATTTAACAACATGTAATTAAAATGTATTTAACAACGTGTATTGAACGTGTATTCAACAACATGTATTTAACAATGTGTAATTAACGTGTATTTAACGTGTAATTAACATGTATTTAACAACGTGTATTTAACAACGTTTATTTCATAAGGTGGAATTAACGTTTATTTAACAACATGTATTTAACAACATGTATTTAACAACGTGTAATTAACAACGTGTAATTAACGTGTATTTAACGTATATTTAATAACGTGTATTTAATATGTATTTAGTTATGTGTACTTAATGTGTATTTAATAACGTGTACTTAATGTGTATTTAACGACGTGCATTGAACGACGTGTATTTAACGACGTGTATTTAACGTGTATTTAACGTGTATTTCACGACGTGTATTTCACGGCGTGTATTTAACAACATGTATTTAACAGCTTGTATTTATAGTGTATTTAACAACGTGTAATTAACAACGTGTATTTAACGTTTATTAACCAATGTGTAATTAACGTGTATTTAGCAACGTGTATTTAACAACGTGTATTTAACATGTATTTAACAACGTGTATTTCACAACGGGTAATTAACGACCTGTATTTAACAAGGTGTATTTAACAAGGTGTATTTAACCACATGTATTTAACAATGTGTAATGAACGTGTATTCAACAACGTGTATTTGACAATGTGTATTTAACAACGTGTATTTACAACGTTTATTTAACAATGTGAGATTAACGTGGATTTAACAACGTGTATTTAACAACGTGTATTTACGTTTATTTAACAATGTGAAATTAACGTGTATTTAACAACGTGTATTTAACAACGTGTATTTAATAACGTGTACTTAACGTGTTTTTAATAACGTGTATTTAATAACGTGTATTTTATGTGTATTTCATTACATGTATTTAATGTGTATTTAACAACGTGTACTTAACGACGTGTACTTAACGACGTGTATTTAACGACGTGTCTTTAACGTTTATTTAGCAACGTGTATTTAACCAGTATTTAACAACATGTATTTCACAACGTTCATTTAACAACATATATTTAACAACATGTATTTAACGATGTGTATTTAACGTTTATTTAATAACGTGTACTTAACGTGTATTTAGTAAGGTGTATTTAATAACGTGTATTTTATGTGTATTTCATTACGTGTATTTAATGTGTATTTCATTACGTGTATTTAATGTGTATTTAACAACGTGTATTTACCGTGTATTTAACAACATGTATTTAACAATGTGTAATTAACGTGTATTTACCAACGTGTATTTACCAACGTGTATTTACCAACGTGTATTTACCAACGTGTATTTAATAACGTGTACTTAACGTGTTTTTACTAACGTGTATTTAATAACGTGTATTTTATGTGTATTTCATTACGTGTATTTAACGTGTATTTAACAACATGTATTTAACAATGTGTAATCAACGTGTATTTACCAACGTGTATTTACCAACGTGTATTTACCAACGTGTATTTAACGTGTATTTAACAACGTGTATTGAACGTGTATTCAACAATATGTATTTAACAATGTGTAATTAACGTGTATTTAACGTGTAATTAACATGTATTTAACAACGTGTATTTAACAACGTTTATTTCATAAGGTGGAATTAACGTTTATTTAACAACATGTATTTAACAACATGTATTTAACAACGTGTAATTAACGTGTATTTAACAACGTGTATTTAATAACGTGTATTTAATATGTATTTAGTTATGTGTACTTAATGTGTATTTAATAACGTATACTTAATGTGTATTTAATAACGTGTACTTAATGTGTATTTAACGACGTGCATTGAACGACGTGTATTTAACGACGTGTATTTAACGTGTATTTAACAACGTGTATTTCACGACGTTTATTTAACGATGTGTATTTCACGACGTGTATTTAACAACATGTATTTAACAGCTTGTATTTATAGTGTATTTAACAACGTGTTATTAACAACGTGTATTTAACGTTTATTAACCAACGTGTAATTAACGTGTATTTAGCAACGTGTATTTAACAACGTGTATTTAACATGTATTTAACAACGTGTATTTCACAACAGGTAATTAACGACCTGTATTTAACAATGTGTATTTAACAAGGTGTATTTAACCACATGTATTTAACAATGTGTATTTAACAATGTGTAATGAACGTGTATTCAACAACATGTATTTGACAATGTGTATTTAACAACGTGTATTTACAACGTTTATTTAACAATGTGAAATTAACGTGGATTTAACAACGTGTATTTACGTTTATTTAACAATGTGAAATTAACGTGGATTTAACAACGTGTATTTAACGTGAATTTAATAACGTGTACTTAACGACGTGTATTTAACGACGTGTATTTAACGACGTGTCTTTAACGTTTATTTAGCAACGTGTATTTAACCAGTATTTAACAACATGTATTTCACAACGTTCATTTAACGTATATTTAACAACATGTATTTAACGATGTGTATTTAACGTTTATTTAGTAAGGTGTATTTAATAACGTGTATTTAATAACGTGTATTGAATGTGTATTTCATTACGTGTATTTAATGTGTATTTAACAACGTTTATTTAACAACGTGTATTTAACGTGTATTTAACAACATGTATTTAATGTGTATTTAATTGTGTATTTAGCATGTGTCTAATAACGTGTATTTCAAAATGTGTATTTCATATGTATTTAATTATGTGTACTTAACGTGTATTTAACATGTATTTAATAACGTGTACTTAATGTGTATTTAGTAAGGTGTATTTAATAACATGTACTTAACGTGTATTTAGTAAGATGTATTTAATAACGTGTATTTAATAACGTGTATTTAATAACGTGTATTTCATTACGTGTACTTAATGTGTATTTAACAACGTGTATTTAACGTGTATTTAACAAAATGTATTTAATGTGTATTTAACGTGTGTCTAATAACGTGTATTTCAAAACGTGTATTTAATATGTATATAATTATGTGTACTTAACGTGTATTTAACATGTATTTAATAACGTGTACTTAATGTGTATTTAGTAAGGTGTATTTAATAACGTGTACTTAACGTGTATTTAATAACGTGTATTTAATAACGTGTACTTAATGTGTATTTAGTAAGGTGTATTTAATAACGTGTACTTAACGTGTACTTAATGTGTATTTAACAACGTGTATTTAACGTTTATTTAATAACGTTTATTTAATAACGTTTATTTAATAACGTGTATTTAATAACGTGTATTTAATAACGTGTATTGAATGTGTATCTAATAACGTGTACTTAACTTGTACTCAATGTGTATTTAACGTGTATTTAACAACATTTATTTAGCAACGTGTATTTAACAACGTGTATTTAACGACGTGTATTTAACGACGTGTATTTTGCGACGTGTATTTAACGTGTATTTAACAACATGAATTTCACGTTTATTGAACGTGTATTTAACGTGTAATTCACAATGTGCATTTAACGACGTGTATTTCACGACGTGTATTTCAATTGTATTTAACAACATGTATTTAACAACTTGTATTTAAAGTGTATTTAACAACGTGTATTTAACAACGTTTATTTAACAACGTTTATTTAACAACGTGTATTTAACAACGTGTAATTAACAACGTGTATTTAACAACGTGTATTTAACAACGTTGGCTGCACGGTGGTGTAGTGGTTAGCGCTGTCGCCTCACAGCAAGAGGGTCGCAGGTTTGATTCCAGCTTGCGGCTCTTCTGTGTGGAGTTTGCATGTTCTCCCCGTGTAAGCGTGGGTTTTCTCCGGGTACTCTGGCTTCCTCCCACCGTCCAAAGACATGCTGTTTAGGTTAATTGATCACTCTAAATGGCCCGTAGGTGTGAATGTGAGTGTGAATGGTTGTCTGTCTCTATGTGTCCTGTGATGGACTGGAGACCTGTCCAGGTGAACCCCGCCTTCACCCAATGCCAGCTGGGATCAGGTCCAGCCCCCCGCGACCCCTAACGGGATAAGCGGTTGACGATGAATGAATGAATGAATGAATGAATGATATTTAACAACGTGTATTTAACAACGTGTATTTAACAACGTGTATTTAACAACGTGTATTTAACGTGTATTAACTGTGTATTTAATAACGTGTACTTAACGTGTTTTTAATAATGTGTATTTAATAACGTGTATTTAATAACGTGTATTTAACAACGTGTATTTAAGAACGTGTATTTAAGAACGTGTACTTAACGTGTTTTTAACAACGTGTATTTCATTACGTGTATTTAATGTGTATTTAATTGTGTATTTAACGTGTGTTTAATAACGTGTATTTCATAACGTGTATTTAATGTGTATTTAATAATGTGTATTTAATAATGTGTATTTAACAACGTGTAATTAACGTGTATTTAATAACGTGTATTTAATAACGTGTACTTAATAACGTGTACTTAACATGTTTTTAATAACATGTATTTAATAACGGGTATTTTATGTGTATTTAATTACGTGTATTTAATGTATATTTAACAACGTGTATTTAACGTTTATTTAACAGCACGTATTTAATGTGTACTTCATGTGTATTTAGTAAGGTGTATTTAATAACGTGTATTGAATGTGTATTTAATAACGTGTACTTAACGTGTACTTCATGTGTATTTAGTAAGGTGTATTTAATAACGTGTATTGAATGTGTATTTAATAATGTGTACTTAACATGTACTTAATGTGTATTTAATCACGTGTATTTAACAATGTGTATGTAACAACGTGTATTTAACCACATGTATTTCTTTACGTGTATTTCATTACATGTATTTAATAACGTGTACTTGGTGTGTTCTAGACGTGTGCTAGACCTGTACTAGACATGTACTTAACGTGTACTTGACTTGTACGTGGCGTGTACTATACGTGTACTTGCCGTGTACTAGATGTGTACTTGGTGTGTACTAGATATGTACTTGAGTTGTGCTAGACGTGTACTAGACGTGTACTTGGTGTGTACTAGACCAGTACTAGATGTGTACTAGACGTGTACTTGAGTTGTGCTTGAGTTGTGCTTGACGTGTACTAGACTTGTACTAGACATGCAAGTGGCGTGTACTTGACGTGTACTTCATGTGTAATAGACATGTACTTGACGTGTACTTGCCGTGTACTAGGCGTGTACATGATGTGTACTAGACGTGTACTTGACGTGTACTAGACGTGTACTACCTGAGTCCAGCAGAGCCTGTTTGGACTGGGAGTAGGAGGCCAGCTGAGCTGCGTTCACCACCACTGCTCGAGCCATGGTGGGAATACACCCCTAACAACACGAAGAAAACTGACATTTTGCTTTTTGAATAAAACTGTAATACTTTGAGAAGACTACCAGCAACCAAGTACATAGAGTATCTATAAATGCAGTATACAATATAATGTAGTATTTGAGACAATAAAGATGATCACTGTCATCAGCTCACCCTCCACAGTGTAGTGACGCCTTCCTCTCTGGTGATTCGAGCCAGAGCATTAAAAACATTACTGTAACCTCTCCTCTGGTCTGCTGGGAGCCTGGAGAGACAGACAGGTAGAGAGACAGACAGGTAGAGAGGCAGACAGGTAGAGAGACAGGCAGGTAGAGAGACAGGCAGGTAGAGAGACAGACAGGTAGAGAGGCAGACAGGTAGAGAGACAGGCAGGTAGAGAGGCAGACAGGTAGAGAGGCAGACAGGTAGAGAGACAGACAGGGAGAGAGGCAGACAGGTAGAGAGACAGACAGGTGGAGAGGAGAGACAGGTAGAGAGACAGGTAGAGAGACAGGCAGGTAGAGAGACACAGGTAGAGGACGCAGGTAGAGAGACAGACAGGTAGAGAGGGTGGAGAGAGGCAGGTAGAGAGACAGACAGGTGGAGGCAGGTAGACCCAGGTAGAGAGACAGACAGGGAGAGAGACAGACAGGTAGAGAGACAGCCATGTACAGAGACAGCCAGGCAGAGAGACAGCCAGGCAGAGAGACAGTGTCTGATTACAGCTGATGAACCCCCCTCCAGGCTGCAGTAATTGATGAGCTCACCGTCCGTCGGCGGTCATCCTGATCAGAGCGACCTCCGCCGGCGTCCCCACAAAGGCTCCGGTAGCTCCGGCCGTCATCCCGATCAGCGCCTGCGGGGGAAGCTGGGTTACTGAATGTCGGTTCAACCGTCTGAAACAGGAAGTAGCCGCCGGCGCACCTTGAGGAAGAAGTTGGGCGGCCGGCCGTCAGATCCGGTCATCTTCTCAAACAGGATGGTGTAGATTCCCAGACGAGTCGTCGTGTACGTCGCCTGGCGCAGCAGACCTGCTGACAGACTGACGGACAGGAAACAGGTTTCCTCTTTATTCTGGCTGATAAACACCACGCCACCATACCGGCACCAACACAGCACTCATCTGGAAATAAAACTAAAGACCACACAGGCTTTTCTAATGCCGACTTTAACGTGAATAAAATCAATAAAGAATAAAACATGATCCAATCACTAACATTGATCATCTGAAATCACTGCATCTCTGTTATTCTGACCAGCTGTAGTTTCTGGGAGAAATATAATATATATAATATATTATCTATTATCAGCAGTTAATACTCACCTATCAATAGAAGACTCATCTATCAATAGAACACTCACCTATCAATAGAACACTCACCTACCAATAGAACACTCACCTATCAATAGAACACTCACCTACCAATAGAACACTCACCTATCAATAGAACACTCACCTATCAATAGAACACTCACTTATCAATAGAACACTCACCTATCAATAGAACACTCACCTATCAATAGAACACTCACCTATCAATAGAACACTCACTTATCAATAGAACACTCACCTATCAATAGAACACTCATCTATCAATAGAACACTCATCTATCAATAGAACACTCACTTATCAATAGAACACTCATCTATCAATAGAACACTCACTTATCAATAGAACACTCACCTATCAATAGAACACTCACCTATCAATAGAACACTCACCTATCAATAGAACACTCACTTATCAATAGAACACTCACCTATCAATAGAACACTCACCTATCAATAGAACACTCACCTATCAATAGAACACTCACTTATCGATAGGAACACTCACCTATCAATAGAACACTTATTATTAGAACACTATCTATCAATAGAACACTACTTATAATATCACTCATCTAAAAAAATCACTTATTATTAAAACATATATATATTACTATTATATATCAGATCTATCACAATTATTATATATATATTACTATTATATATCAGTCTATCACTTATTATTATATATATATTACTATTATATATCAGTCTATCACTTATTATATATATATTACTATTATATATCAGTCTATCACTTATTATTATATATATATTACTATTATATATCAGTCTATCACTTTATTATATATATATTACTATTATATATCAGTCTATCACTTATTATTATATATATATATATATATATATATATATATATTATCTATTATTATTATTACGATGGTGAGGGTGGAGGTAGCTGCCATCCTCCCTCTCTTTCTGTCTGTTTGTCAATCTATCTATCTATCTCTCTCTCTCTGTCTCTATCTATATATCTGTCTGTCTCTTTCTCTCCCCCTCTTTCTATCTCTCTCTCTCCCTCTCTCTCCCTCCCTCTCTAAATTAGTAGTAGTAGCAGTAGCACTAGAAGTCGCACTAGCAGTAGCAGCAGCAGCAGCAGTAGTAGTAGCACTAGCAGTAGCACTAGCAGTAGCACTAGCAGTAGCACTAGCAGTAACACTAGCAGTAGCACTAGCAGTAGCACTAGCAGTAGCACTAACAGTAGCACTAGCAGTAGCACTAGCAGTAACACTAGCAGTAGCACTAGCAGTAGCACTAGCAGTAGCACTAGCAGTCGCACTAACAGTAGCACTAACAGTAGCACTAGCAGTAGCACTAACAGTAGCACTAGTAGTAGCACTAGCAGTAGCACTAGCAGTAGCACTAGCAGTAGACTAGCAGTAACACTAGCAGTAGCACTAGCAGTAGCACTAGCAGTAGCACTAGCAGTCGCACTAACAGTAGCACTAGCAGTAGCACTAACAGTAGCACTAACAGTAGCACTAGCAGTAGCACTAGCAGTAGCACTAGCAGTAGCACTAACAGTAGCACTAGTAGTAGCACTAACAGTAGCACTAACAGTAGCACTAACAGTAGCACTAGCAGTAGCACTAGCAGTAGCACTAGTAGTAGCACTAGCAGTCGCACTAACAGTAGCACTAGCAGTAGCACTAGCAGTAGCACTAGCAGTCGCACTAACAGTAGCACTAACAGTAGCACTAGCAGTAGCACTAGCAGTAGCACTAGTAGTAGCACTAACAGTAGCACTAACAGTAGCACTAACAGTAGCACTAGTAGTAGCACTAACAGTAGCACTAACTGTAGCACTAGCAGTAGCACTAACAGTAGCACTAGCAGTAGCACTAGTAGTAGCACTAACAGTAGCACTAGCAGTGGCGCTAACAGTAGCGCTAGCAGTAGCACTAACAGTAGCACTAACAGTAGCACTAGCAGTAGCACTAACAGTAGCACTAGCAGTAGCACTAGTAGTAGCACTAACAGTAGCACTAGCAGTAGCACTAACAGTAGCACTAACAGCAGCAGTAGCAGTAGTACCCGGTGTAGATGCCTCGGACTCCCTCGTTCTTCAGGATGGAGAACAGGGCGTGGAAGCTGGTCTTGTACTCTCGAGATTTCGTTCCCTGACCGCTCAGCTGCATCCTGTTCTTCACCAGGTCCAACGGCTGCACGAACACCGTGGCACCCATCCTGGACACACAGACAGGTAGACAGACAGTGAGACAGGTACAGAGAAGGTACAGCCACTTCCTACACATGTTCCCACGACGTCCTACAGGGGTCACTACCTCCTACAGGTGTTCCCAAGATAAGATAAGATAAGATAAGATAAGATATTCCTTTATTGGTCCCACAGTGGGGAAATTCACACATTACAGCAGCAAAGTGGATAGTGCAATAAAGACAAGAAGCATAGATTTAAAAACAGTATTAATACAATAAAATAAATAGATTAGTATATACATAATAGAAAAAGTAAAGCCAGAAGTATGTCCTTTATATCAATAAATAAGTTTGTTGTGAATGTGACTGTGATTGTGGTTTACTGGGAGCAGTGCTGGTTGTGGATGTGTATGTGGTCTACTGGGAGCAGTGCTGGTTGTGAATGTGTATGTGGTTTACTGGGAGAGTGCTGGTTGTGAATGTGTATGTGGTCTACTGGGAGCAGTGCTGGTTGTGAATGTGTATGTGGTCTACTGGGAGCAGTGCTGGTTGTGAATGTGTATGTGGTCTACTGGGAGCAGTGCTGGTTGTGAATGTGTATGTGGTCTACTGGGAGCAGTGCTGGTTGTGGAGTCTAACAGCTGCAGGCAGGAAGGACCTTCTGTAACGCTCCTTCGTACACTTAGGGTGTAGCAGCCTGTCACTGAAGGAGCTCTCCAGAGCTCTGATGGTGTCTCTCATGGGGTGGGAGTCCTTCTCCATCATGGATGACAGCTTAGCCATCATCCTCCTCTCTCCCACCACCTGCACTGAGTCCAGAGAGCATCCCAGGACAGAGCTGGCCCTTTTGATAATCTTATCCAGCCTCTTCCTGTCTGCAGCTGTGATGCTGCTGCCCCAGCAAACCACTCCATAAAATATGGCTGACGCCACCACAGTGTCATAAAATGTTTTCAGGAGTGTCCCCTGCACTCCAAAAGACCTCAGTCTCCTGAGCAGATACAGTCTGCTCTGGCCTTTTTTTATGGAGTTCAGAGGAATTTGTTGTCCACTCCAGTTTATTGTTCAGGTGAACACCCAGGTATTTATAAGATGTCACCATCTCAATGTCTGATCCCTGGATGTTCACCGGTGTTGGAGGGGGATGAGTTTGCCTGCGGAAATCCACCACCAGCTCTTTAGTTTTCCCCGCGTTGATCTGGAGGTGGTTCCGCAGGCACCAGTCCACGAAGTCCTGGGAAAGTTCTCTGTACTCCCTATCGTCCCCATCAGTGATGAGGCCGACGATAGCAGAGTCATCAGAGAACTTCTGCAGGTGACAGGTTGGTGAGTTGTAAGTGAAGTCTGCAGTGTAGAGTGTGAAGAGGAACGGAGCCAGAACCGTTCCCTGAGGAACCCCCACACTGCAGACCACCGTGTCAGAACCGTTCCCTGAGGAACCCCACACTGCAGACCACCGTGTCTGAAATGAAGTCCTGTGTCCTCACATACTGTGGGCAGTTTGTGAGGTAGTCCAGTATCCAGGATGTTAGATGTTGATCTACCCCTGCAGTCTCCAGTTTGTCCCCCAGAAGTGTCGGCTGGATGGTGTTGAAAGCACTGGAGAAATCAAAGAACATGATCCTCACAGTGCTCCCAGGTTTCTCCAGGTGAGACAGAGCTCGGTCCACAAGGAAGATGACGGCATCGTCCACCCCAATGCCAGGTTGGTAGGCAAACTGTAGTGGGTCCATGGATGGACTCACCACAGGGCGGAGATGTTGGAGGACCAGGCGCTCCAGGGCCTTCATCAGGTGGGATGTTAATGCCACCGGCCTGAAGCTGCTGGGGTCCTTGGGGTGTGGGGTCTTGGGCACAGGTACCACGCAGGATGTCTTCCACAGTTGTGGTACCTTCCTCAGCTTCAGGCTCAGGTTAAATAGATGTCCAAAAGTCCCACACAGCTGGTCTGTGCAGGACTTCAGGAGCCTGGAGCTGATGCCATCTGGACCCGTAGCCTTCCTCACATTCATCTTCTTGAGCTGGTTCTTCACCTGAAGTGTTGTGAAGGACAAACTGGAGCAGGGGGGCTGTGTGTCAGAGGCAGAGGAGGGGGTTGGTGGGGGTTCAGGGCTGAGTAGTGGAGCAGAGGGGGGTTGTCTATGGGGTAGAGCTGGAGCTGTAGCTGGAGCCGTAGGTGTCGATGGAGGTGTTGGTGTCAGTGGGGGGGGGCTTTTGTTGAGCTGAAGGTGGTGAAGGAGGAGGGGGGGGCATTGTCTTGAAGTGGCAGATGAAGGGGGCTGCAGCAGGGTGGACTGGGCCGGGGGAGGGGCAGGTGACTCATCAAACCTGTTAAAGTAATGGTTCAAATCATTCACCCACTTTAGGTCTCCCACAGTCTTGGAGTCTGGTTTCTTGTGGCCTGAGATGGTTTTTAGGCCTTTCCAGACTCCACTGATGTTCTGCTGCAGCTGTTCCTCCATCTTCCTCCTGCAGCTGTTCTTCCCCTCCCTGATTTTCCTCCTTAGATCCCTCTGAACAGCCTTCAGCTCCTCCTTATTTCCTGATCTAAAGGCCCTCTTCTTCTCCTTAAGGAGGGCCTTTATATCAGGATTAATCCACGGCTTGTTGTTGGAAAAACACCTTACCATCCTGGTTGGTACGGTGTTTTCCACGCAGAAGTTTATGTAGTCCGTGATGCAGCCCGTCAGTCCATCTATGTCCTCCCCATGAGAGTCCCACAGTTCCTCCCACACTGTTGTTCCTACTACTTCCTACAGGTGTTCCTGCTACTTCCTACAGGGGTCACTACCTCCTACAGGTGTTCCTACTACTTCCTACAGGTGTTCCTGCTACTTCCTACAGGTGTCAGTACTTCCTACAGATGTTCCTGCTACTTCCTACAGGTGTTCCTACTACTTCCTACAGGTGTTCCTGCTACTTCCTACAGGTGTCAGTACCTCCTACAGGTGTTCCTACTACTTCCTACAGGTGTTCCTACTACTTCCTACAGGTGTTCCTGCTACTTCCTACAGGTGTCAGTACTTCCTACAGGTGTTCCTGCTACTTCCTACAGGTGTCAGTACTTCCTACAGGTATTCCTACTACTTCCTACAGGTGTCAGTACTTCCGACAGGTATTCCTACTACTTCCTACAGGAGTCAGTACTTCCGACAAGTATTCTTACTACTTCCTACAGGAGTCAGTACTTCCTACAGGTATTCCTACTACTTCCTACAGGTGTCAGTACTTCCGACAGGTATTCCTACTACTTCCTACAGGAGTCAGTACTTCCGACAGGTATTCTTACTACTTCCTACAGGAGTCAGTACTTCCGACAGGTATTCTTACTACTTCCTACAGGAGTCAGTACTTCCTACAGGTATTCCGAATACTTCCTACAGGTGTTGCTACTACTTGCTACAGGTGCTCCTACTACTTCCTACAGGAGTCAGTACTTCCGACAGGTATTCCTACTACTTCCTACAAGTGTTGCTACTACTTGCTATAGGTGCTCCTACTACTTCCTACAGGTGTCAGTACTTCCTACAGGTGTCAGTACTTCCTACAGGTATTTGTATCATATAGATCTATCAGCATTATTGACTGATTCACTGATGTTTTCATCATATTAATAACAGGTATAAATCACAGTATCTGCAGACATAAACTAGGGTGAGTTAATAATTGATACACAGCACTGTATTAAGGTAGTACTGATCTCAGTATTAAAATATTGATTAGGGGTCTTCTCAAGGGCTTGAGAGACAGGAGCAGGTCTGACAGCAGCAGCTGGAGGGGCAGGCTGGGAGGCCTCAGTGTGCAGGAGGGTCGGACATTTACAGGACGCACAGCTGCTGTGAAACATGACCCACAGCCTGTAGCCAGCGCCCTTTACTCTGCTGTGGTCTGCTGGGGGAGCAGCATCAGAGCCGGCGACGCCAACAGACTGAACAAGCTGATCAGGAAGGCCGGCTCTGTGATTGGCTGCAAAATGGACACTTTAGAGGCTGTGGTGGAAAGGAGAGCTATGAACAAGCTGTTGTCTATTCTGGACAATCCAGACCAGACCAGCCGGTACTGGAGCGACAGCGGAGTAGCTTCTCAAACAGACTGGTTCAGCTCCGCTGTCACAAGGACAGATACAGGAAATCCTTCCTACCAACAGCTATCAAGCTGTTCAACACGTCACCTCTGGCTGGCAGAGAGCTCTCTGCTCCCCCTGACACCTGACACTGCTAACACTAACCCTAACACTTGCCCTAACCCTAACCCTCACACTAACCCTAACCCTCACACTAACCCTAACCCCCTAACCCTAACCCTAACACTTGCCCTAACACTAACCCTAACACTAACCCTAACCCTAACACTAACCCTAACCCTTGCCCTAACACTAACCCTAACAGTTGCCCTAACACTAACACTAACCCTAACACTAACACTAACCCTAACACTAACCCTAACACTAACCCTAACCCCTGACATCTAACACTGCTAACCCTAACCCTAACACTAACACTAACCCTAACACTAACCCTAACCCTAACACTAACCCTAACCCTAACCCCTGACATCTAACACTGCTAACCCTAACACTAACACTAACCCTAACACTAACCCTAACACTAACCCTAACCCCTGACATCTAACACTGCTAACCCTAACACTAACCCTAACCCTAACACTAACACTAACCCTAACCCCTGACATCTAACACTGCTAACCCTAACCCTAACCCTAACACTAACCCTAACCCTAACACTTGCCCTAACACTAACACTAACCCTAACACTAACCCTAACACTAACACTAACCCTAACACTATTTGTCTTGAATTTTATCTGCCTGGTTTTTATATTTTACTTGGGATTGCTCTCCTGTAGGGGTCCTCACACACCACCCTCCAAACACTTATTTCTTATTAACGCTTTTTATTCCTGTGACCCCTGTCTTATTATTCCTCCACTCTTTTCCTCCTAGATGGTTTTAATTCCTTTACTTCTCTACTTCTTTAAACTTTGTTTATCCTATCACCTCGCCTCCTTTTCTACTCCCCCACTTATCCCTCCCCAGAGCACCCCAGTCATTAGACAATAGATAAAGAGAAAGTGGAGACTCCCGCCCAGGTGGCGGCTCTCCTGCCCGTGGCAGAGAGCTGCTCCTTCCCCACTCACCCATAGGTATACATATTACAGTACACGACACACATACCCATTTACAGACCACTTGCACCGGGGGATCAGTAGGCCAGTGCAAAATTACCTGAACCCCAGAACACCCAACCCCAACCCTAACCCTAACACTAACACTAACCCTAACCCTAACCCTAACCCTAACACTGACCCTAACCCTAACACTAACCCCTGACATCTAACACTGCTAACCCTAACCCTAACACTGACCCTAACCCTAACACTAACCCCTGACATCTAACATTGCTAACCCTAACCCTAACCCAACACTAACCCTAACACCAACCCTAACCCTAACCCTAACCCTAACCCAACACTAACCCTAACACCAACACTAACCCCTGACACCTAACACTGCTAACCCTAACCCTAACACTGACCCTAACCCTAACACTAACCCCTGACATCTAACACTGCTAACCCTAACACTAACCCTAACCCTAACCCAACCCCAACCCTAACCCAACACTAACACTAACCCCTGACATCTAACACTGCTAACCCCAACCCTAACCCTAACACTGACCCTAACACTTACACTAACCCTAACCCTAACCCTAACCCCTGACATCTAACACTGCTAACCCTAACCCTAACCCTAACACTAACCCTAACACTAACCCTAACCCTAACCCTAACACTAACCCCTGACATCTAACACTGCTAACCCTAACCCTAACCCTAACACTAACCCTAACACTAACCCTGGCACTGGCCCTGGCCCTAACCTGGCACTGGCCCTGGCACTGGCCTGGCCCTGGCCCTGGCACTGGCACTGGCCTGGCACTGGCACTGGCCCTGGCCCTGGCCCTGGCACTAACACTGGCCCTGGCACTGGCCTGGCCCTGGCGCTGGCCCTGGCACTGGCCTGGCCCTGGCCTGGCACTGGCCCTGGCCTGGCACTGGCCCTGGCCTGGCCTGGCACTGGCGCTGGCCCTGGCCCTGGCGCTGGCCTGGGCTGGCCTGGCGCTGGCGCTGGCCCTGGCCCTGGCGCTGGGCCCTGGCGCTGGCGCTGGCCCTGGCGCTGGCCCTGGCGCTGGCCTGGCCCTGGCCCTGGCCTGGCGCTGGCGCTGGCCCTGGCGCCTGGCCTGGCCCTGGCACTGGCCTGGCCCTGGCGCTGGCACTGGCGCTGGCCCTGGCGCTGGCCTGGCCTGGCCCTGGCGCTGGCGCTGGCCCTGGCGCTGGCGCTGGCCCTGGCCTGGCGCTGGCGCTGGCCCTGGCCCTGGCGCTGGCGCTGGCCCTGGCCCTGGCCTGGCGCTGGCCCTGGCGCTGGCCTGGCGCTGGCCCTGGCGCTGGCCCTGGCGCTGGCCCTGGCCCTGGCCTGGCGCTGGCGCTGGCCCTGGCGCTGGCGCTGGCCTGGCCCTGGCGCTGGCGCTGGCCCTGGCGCTGGCGCTGGCCCTGGCGCTGGCCCTGGCCTGGCCCTGGCGCTGGCGCTGGCGCTGGCCCTGGCCCTGGCGCTGGCCCTGGCCCTGGCCCTGGCGCTGGCGCTGGCCCTGGCCCTGGCGCTGGCGCTGGCCTGGCGCTGGCGCTGGCCCTGGCGCTGGCGCTGGCCCTGGCGCTGGCGCTGGCCCTGGCGCTGGCGCTGGCCCTGGCGCTGGCGCTGGCGCTGGCGCTGGCCTGGCCCTGGCGCTGGCCTGGCGCTGGCGCTGGCCCTGGCCCTGGCGCTGGCGCTGGCCTGGCGCTGGCGCTGGCCCTGGCGCTGGCGCTGGCCCTGGCGCTGGCGCTGGCCCTGGCGCTGGCGCTGGCCCCTGGCGCTGGCGCTGGCCCTGGCGCTGGCGCTGGCCCTGGCCCTGGCACTGACACTGACCCTGGCACTGGCACTGGCCCTGGCGCTGGCACTGGCTGGCCCTGGCCTGGCACTGGCCTGGCACTGGCACTGGCCTGGCACTGGCACTGACCTGGCTACGCTGGCGCTGGCCCTGACACTGGCTAACCTGACACTGACCCTAACTCCTGGCACTGCACTGGCCCTGGCCTAACAATAGCCCTAGCACTAACACTGGCCCTAACACTAGCACTGGCCCTGGCACTGGCCCTAACACTAACACTAACCCTAACACTAACACTAGCCCTAACACTAACACTAACCCTAACCCTAACACTAACCCTAACCTAACACTAACACTAACCCTAACACTAACACTAACCCTAACACTAACACTAACCCTAACCCTAACACTAACACTAACACTAACACTAACCTCTGGCTGGCAGAGAGCTCTCTGCTCCCCCTGACATCTAACACTGCTCTATTTAACATTAACATCTGCACTACTGACTGTATATAGAGAGTGTTATTCTTTACTTCTTCTATATTTTTTATATATTAGTATGATTAATAGACCCCCAGCTAATTGTTGGTCAGGTGTATTATATAGTATTATACAGTATTACATTATGTTATATTGTGTATTGTCGTGTATATTGTATTATTATACCACATCTCTATATATCTATTTCTATCTGTATTATATTATATATATCATACATACATATCATGTTATGCTATACAACATTACATTATATACTATATCATTATATCATGTCATTATTTTATTATTATTATTATTATTATTATTATAGTGTATAATGTTTACATTTCTTAGAATTAGATTAGTTTATAACAAGATTCTCTGTATATACTTCACACTTAGTACAGATGTGTATATTCTCTTTTTTTATGTGTACATAGATGTGTATATTCTCTCATGTATATTGTGCTGATAACCTGCTGCTGTAACACCACAATTTCCCAACTTGGGATCAATAAAGTATCAATCTATCTATCTATCTATCTATCTATCTATCTATCTATCTCTCTATCTATCGATCTGTCTATTCAATTATTACTACTAATGAGAATATTGACTCTGGGTCCATGTAGAATGTATGAATCAGCTGGCTGTGGCGGCTCAACGTAGCTGTTGATAAATCCATCCGGTCTGACCTCTGACCTCTGGTCTGTGTTAGCTCCAAATCCTGTTGTAGGTTAAAATAGCTGACAGGATAGATTCTCTGATACTGGACTACTTTCACTGCAGTAAAGTATCAGAGTACCTCTTTCAGCACTAATTAGCTGAGCTTTCACACATTTCATTTTAATAAACCAACGTTGCTGATAGAGTCTGTGAATGTCCTCATTCATCCAGGTCAGATTCATTCTGGCAACAACTGAATTGAAGGCAACTGGACCTGGACTTGTCTCTGAAGACGTTTCGCTCCTTAAGTGGCCAATCAGTTTGTAATGCTACAGTCTGACTAGTCCCCACTAGTCTGACTAGTCCCCACTAGTCTGACGATCAACGCTGTTGATAAGTTACAACCATTAGCTCTGCTAGCATTAGCCTCACAGCTACCTGCTAACACCTGAACACATTTAGGTCACATATTTTGTCAGATATGTTTTCCTTTGAGTCTCTTCCACGAGATGATTGATTATCGATTATTAAAATCAGACACATGAGGTAGGACTTGGGTGGCTGACCAGAGGGGTGCAATGATCTCCACAACACCGGTGTCTTCAGAAACTACAGCAGAGCTCTGAACTAGAGTTCTGTCTGTGAACCACTGAGTGTTCACCCTTCAGACGGCAGCGTAGTTAACGTCACAGCTCATTTATCGATTCCTGTTAACGTTCAGCCTCAAAAGATAACCTGCTACGTCAGAGGGAAACCACTAATCGATGGGGGTACGGACTTTGACACAACACCGGCCCTGCGCTGGCTACCAGTCACTGACAGCTTCACAAGCTAACAGCTAACAAACAGCACCGTTACAGACGCTAGTTACTGTCACAAACCAGACAGTGTCTAGTGAATCTAACCACTATAATCATGTTAGCTCTTCTGCTATGTTAGCTCTCCTGTTCTGTTAGCTTTCAGTTAGCTCTCCTGTTCTGTTAGATTTCTGTTAGCTCTGCTGTTCTGTTAGCTTTCTGTTAGCTCTGCTGTTCTGTTAGCTTTCTGTTAGCTCTACTGTTCTGTTAGCTTTCTGTTAGCTCTACTGTTCTGTTAGCTTTCTATTAGCTCTACTGTTCTGTTAGCTTTCAGTTAGCTCTCCTGTTCTGTTAACTTTCAGTTAGCTCTCCTGTTCTGTTAACTTTCAGTTAGCTCTCCTGTTCAGTTAGCTCTCCTGTTCTGTTAGCTTTCTGTTAGCTCTCCTGTTCAGTTAGCTCTCCTGTTCTTTTAGCTTTCTGTTAGCTCTCCTGTTCTGTTAGCTTTCAGTTAGCTCTCATGTTCAGTTAGCTCTCCTGTTCTGTTAGCTTTCAGTTAGCTCTCCTGTTCAGTTAGCTCTCCTGTTCTGTTAGCTTTCTGTTAGCTCTCCTGTTCTGTTAGCTTTCAGTTAGCTCTCCTGTTCTGTTAGCTTTCAGTTAGCTCTCCTGTTCTGTTAGCTTTCAGTTAGCTCTCCTGTTCTGTTAGCTTTCAGTTAGCTCTCCTGTTGTTAGCTCTCCTGTTCAGTTAGCTTTCTGTTAGCTCTCCTGTTCAGTTAGATTTCAGTTAGCTCTCCTGTTCTTTTAGCTTTCTGTTAGCTCTCCTGTTCTGTTAGCTTTCAGTTAGCTCTCATGTTCAGTTAGCTCTCCTGTTCTGTTAGCTTTCGTCTTTCAGTTAGCTCTCCTGTTCTGTTAGCTTTCTGTTAGCTCTCCTGTTCTGTTAGCTTTCTGTTAGCTCTCCTGTTCTGTTAGCTTTCAGTTAGCTCTCATGTTCAGTTAGCTCTCCTGTTCTGTTAGCTTTCAGTTAGCTCTCCTGTTCAGTTAGCTCTCCTGTTCTGTTAGCTTTCTGTTAGCTCTCCTGTTCTGTTAGCTTTCTGTTAGCTCTCCTGTTCTGTTAGCTTTCTGTTAGCTCTCCTGTTCTGTTAGCTTTCAGTTAGCTCTCCTGTTCTGTTAGCTTTCAGTTAGCTCTCCTGTTCTGTTAGCTTTCAGTTAGCTCTCCTGTTCTGTTAGCTTTCAGTTAGCTCTCCTGTTCAGTTGGCTTTCAATTAGCTCTCCTGTTCTGTTAGCTTTCTGTTAGCTCTCCTGTTCTGTTAGCTTTCAGTTAGCTCTCCTGTTCTGTTAGCTTTCAGTTAGCTCTCCTGTTGTTAGCTTTCTGTTAGCTCTCCTGTTCAGTTAGCTTTCTGTTAGCTCTCCTGTTCTGTTAGATTTCTGTTAGCTCTCTGTTGTTAGCTCTCCTGTTCAGTTAGATTTCTGTTAGCTCTCCTGTTGTTAGCTCTCCTGTTCAGTTAGCTTTCTGTTAGCTCTCCTGTTCAGTTAGCTTTCTGTTAGCTCTCCTGTTCTGTTAGATTTCAGTTAGCTCTCCTGTTCTGTTAGATTTCTGTTAGCTCTCCTGTTGTTAGCTCTCCTGTTCAGTTAGCTTTCCGTTAGCTCTCCTGTTCAGTTAGCTATCCTGTTCTGCTCAAATGACTGCTAACTGACATTAGCACATTAGCATGTGATCTAGCAGCTACACATACCCAGCCAAGCCTCCGAACAGGAACTTGACGGCCTTCGGAGAGGTCTTGGGCTTTGCCTCCGCCATGTTTTGCCCGCAGAGTCCCCGGTCAGATTACTGCTGCCTGTGTGCCTCTGAGCCTCTGAGTCTCTGAGCCGGACGGTCCACCTGATCTCAAACCGGTACAGCAGCAGCAGCCTGGGCAAGGTGACTCTCTGGAGCGGACACGGAGAGGCAGCGGACCAATCAGGAGGCGAGGACGAAAAGTGACGATAGTTTAGGTGCATTCAGGGTTCCAGCAACAGCTCGTTAATTTTGCCCCACTTTAAATGTCCATCCATCCATCGTCAACCGCTTATCCCGTTAGGGGTCGCGGGGGGGCTGGAGCCGATCTCAGCTGGCATTGGGCGAAGGCAGGACAGGCAGGTTCACTGGACAGGTCTCCAGTCCATCACAGGACACATAGAGACAGACAACATAGAGACAGACAACCATTCACGCTCACATCCACACCTACGGGCAATTTAGAGTAATCAATTAACCTAAACAGCATGTCTTTGGAAGGTGGGAGGAAGCCGGAGTACCCGGAGAAAACCCACGCTTACACGGGGAGTGTCGAACCTGCGACCCTCTTGCTGTGAGGCGACAGCGCTAACCACTACACCACCGTGCAGCCCCCACTTTAAATGTCACAATAATCAATCGATTTAAAGAGAGATTTATGATCAATATAAAATAATTAAACGGGTGATGGGTACTTTAGATTTAGTTGTCAACACAGAGAGTGTTTTTGTCTTATAGGTTCGTGTTTATAAAAAATGCTGTATAAATGCATTTGAATATTGATTGCTACTCTCCAATAGTAACGTTTAGATCTAAACTGTCAACCTAGTCATTATGTCTCCTTCTTCATCTTCTTATTATTATTACTATTCTTCTTATTAAAGTATGTTTAAACAACAACGGACAATACTGCATATAGAAAAGAATTCCTGAGACCTTGTTGGTCGTTCTTTTGTATTTCCGACAACACTTGAATGCAGCAGCTTCGGCACGGCCCCAATAAACGTATACAAATAATCAAATGGATTATTTTAAAAAATGTATAATAAAAATAACAACTAATTCATGAAATTAATAGAAACACAATATTATAATATAATGCTAAACGTGGTCAGTTTATGATTGAAATATATTTATAACTAAAAAAGCACTCGGAGAGCGCAGACCTCCGCCATTTGGATCAGATCTGGATCAGGTCTGGATCAGGTCTGGATCAGCCTTTGGGATCTGATAGAAGTCCACATTGTAAATCCCTGAGTCAGATTTCATGAGCTTTGGGCAACAACTACCAGAGATATTGAGAAACAATTTTTTGGGTCCCATTTACCCCAATGTTAACGAAAATTTCAAAGTGATCCAGAATCCAGGATTTCTTCCGGATTTCTTCCCCAAAATTAAATCAGTTCTTCCTTTTCACATTTTGGACACACCCTGAAAATTTCATCAAAATCCGTCCAGAGGTTTTAGAGTTACCTTGAACACAGACAGACAGATAAAGGATAAACCTCCCTGGTGGAGGGAATAAGTACAAAACAGTACAAATTGAAATGCTAGTGGAGGAGTAAATACAAATAAAAAATGAACCATTCAAAAGATAAATGATTTAAAAACACATTAAAAATCAGGAAATTTAATTATATAATTAAGTTTATTATTAACATTAACAAATTATTTCAAATGATATATTATAAAACATGTTGTGGATGAGTAAAGATTAAAATACACGATTAAAACATATTATTTAACAATATATTAACTTAATTATCCAATTCAGTTAAATGAACTATTTATCGTGATATATTAGTGCACAATATTTTGGATGTGTAATAATGATTAAATACCTGGTTAAAACTAATATTTAATTCGATATTAATTTGATTACTTAATTACGTTTAATTAATAATTTATTTAGAATGACATATTAAAATTATTGTAAATGAGTTGAAATTAATAAATACCTGATCAAAATAATATCTATTTAGATATTAATTTAATGATCTTAAGCTGCCAAAAGGGCGGGACCTGTCAGAAGTAACAGCTCAGCAGAGCCCTGAAGCTGTGATTCTACTGAGTAGAGTCCAGTTTGACTGCTTCTACTGAGCTCCAGGACCGGGTCCGGGACCGGGACCGGGTCCGGGTCCAACAGCAGGTGGTGATGTCTGCATCATGTCTCCGTTATTTTACCGATTATTTAAACAAACAAATCCAAAAGGCTGCAGGCAAAGACAGTCAAAAATCAGGCAGAGTGGTCAAAACACAAGAAAGAACCAAGATGAAGTGGCCCAGGACGAGGAAAATACTACAATAAATACAATAAATACATTAAATACAGTAAATACAGTAAATACAGTAAATACAATAAATACAGTAAATACATTAATACATTAAATATAGTAAATAAAATAAATACAATAAATATAGTAAATACAGTAAATACAATAAATACAGTAAATACAATAAATCCATTAAATCCATTAAATACAGTAAATACAGTAAATTCATTAAATACAGTAAATACAATAAATACAGTAAATACATTAATACATTAAATATAGTAAATACAGTAAATACAATAAATCCAGTAAATACATTAATACATTAAATATAGTAAATACAGTAAATACAATAAATCCATTAAATCCATTAAATACAGTAAATACATTAAATACAGTAAATAAAATAAATACAATAAATATAGTATATACAGTAAATACATTAATACATTAAATATAGTAAATACAGTAAATACAATAAATCCATTAAATACAGTAAATACATTAAATACAGTAAATAAAATAAATACAATAAATACAGTAAATACAGTAAATAAAATAAATACAGTAAATAGAGTAAATAAATTAAATACAGCAAATACAGTAAATACAGTAAATACAGTAAATACAATAAATACAGTAAATAGAGTAAATAAATTAAATACAGCAAATAAAATAAATACAATAAATACATTAAATACAGTAAATACAGTAAATACAATAAATACAGTAAATACATTAATACATTAAATATAGTCAATACAGTAAATACAATAAATCCATTAAATACAGTAAATACAGTAAATACAATAAATACAGTAAATACAATAAATACATTAATACATTAAATACAGTAAATACATTAAATACAGTAAATAAAATAAATACAATAAATATAGTAAATACAGTAAATACAATAAATACAGTAAATACATTAATACATTAAATATAGTAAATACAGTAAATACAATAAATCCATTAAATCCATTAAACACAGTAAATACATTAAATCAATTAAATACATTAAATAGAGTAAATACAGTAAATATATTAAATACAGTAAATACATTAAATAAATTAACTACATTAAATACAGTAAATACATTAAATAAATTAACTACATTAAATACAGTAAATACATTAAATACAGTAAATACAGTAAATAAATTAACTACATTAAATACAGTAAATACATTAAATAAATTAAATACAGTAAATACAGTAAATAAATTAAATACAGTAAATACATTAAATACAGTAAATGCAGTAAATACAGTAAATACAGTACATAAATTAAATACAGTAAATACAGTAAATACAGTAAATAAATTAAATACAGTAAATACATTAAATACAGTAAATACAGTAAATAAATTAAATACAGTAAATACAGTAAATACATTAAATACAGTAAATACAGTAAATAAATTAAATACAGTAAATACAGTAAATACATTAAATACAGTAAATACAGTAAATACAGTAAATAAATTAAATACAGTAAATACATTAAATACAGTAAATACAGTAAATAAATTAAATACAGTAAATAAATTAAATACAGTAAATACATTAAATACAGTAAATACATTAAATACAGTAAATACAGTAAATACATTAAATACAGTAAATACATTAAATACATTAAATACATTAAATACAGTAAATAAATTAAATACAGTAAATACAGTAAATAAATTAAATACATTAAATACATTAAATACAGTAAATAGATAGATAGATAGATAGATAGATTGATACTTTATTGATCCCAAGTTGGGAAATTGTGGTGTTACAGAAGAAGAAGAAGAAGAAGAAGAAGAAGAAGAAGAAGAAGAAGATCTACCTTTATTAGTCCCACAATGGAGAGATGTCAGAGTGGGGGGGCTGCTCCTGACAAGCGCCCCGAGCAGTTGGGGGTTTGGTACAGTAGCAGGTTATCAGCACAATATACAAGAGAGAATATACACAACTATGTACACATAAAAAAGAGAATATACACATCTATGTACACATAAAAAAGAGAATATACACATCTATGTACACATAAAAAAGAGAATATACACATCTGTACTAAGTGTGAAGTATATACAGAGAATCTTGTTATAAACTAATCTAATTCTAAGAAATGTAAACATTATACACTATAATAATAATAATAATAATAATAAAATAATGACATGATATAATGATATAGTATATAATGTAATGTTGTATAGCATAACATGATATATATGTATGTATGTATGATACATATAATATATATATGTGGAATAGATATATAGAGCTGTGGTATAATAATATAATACAATATACACTGCAATACACAATATAACATAATCTAATATGTATAATGCTCTATAATTTTTATTTTAATTATTTATTATAATTATTGGGGGCGGCAGTAGCTCAGTCTGTAGGGAGTTGGTTTGGGAACCGGAGGGTCACCGGTTCAAGTCCCGACATGGACCAAGAACTGAGTGTGAACTGGTAGCTGGAGAGGTGCCAGTTTACCTCTTGGGCACTGCCGAGGTGCCCCTGAGCAAGGCACCAAACCCCCAACTGCTTGGGCGCTTGTCAGGAGCAGCCCCCCACTCTGACATCTCTCCATTAATGCATGTATGTGTGTTTCAGGTCTGCATGTACCATGTATGAGTTTAACAGAGTGTAAATTGAATTTCCCCATTGTGGGACTAATAAAGGTAGATCTTCTTCTTCTTCTTCTATAATACACCTAACTAACAGTAGCTGGGGGTCTATTAATCATACTAATATATAAAAAAATATAGAAGAAGTAAAGAATAACACTCTCTATATACAGTCAGTAGTGCAGATGTTAATGTTAAATAGAGCAGTGTTAGATGTCAGGGGGAGCAGAGAGCTCTCTGCCAGCCAGAGGTTAGTGTTAGGGTTAGTGTTAGTGTTAGTGTTAGGGTTAGTGTTAGTGTTAGGGTTAGTGTTAGTGTTAGGGTTAGTGTTAGTGTTAGTGTTAGTGTTAGGGTTAGTGTTAGGGTTAGTGTTAGGGTTAGTGTTAGGGTTAGTGTTAGTGTTAGGTTAGGGTTAGTGTTAGGGTTAGTGTTAGTGTTAGTGTTAGGGTTAGTGTTAGTGTTAGTGTTAGGGTTAGTGTTAGGGTTAGTGTTAGGGTTAGTGTTAGGGTTAGTGTTAGTGTTAGGGTTAGTGTTAGTGTTAGGTTAGGGTTAGTGTTAGTGTTAGGGTTAGTGTTAGTGTTAGTGTTAGGGTTAGTGTTAGGGTTAGTGTTAGGGTTAGGGTTAGTGTTAGTGTTAGGGTTAGTGTTAGGGTTAGTGTTAGTGTTAGGGTTAGTGTTAGTGTTAGGGTTAGTGTTAGGGTTAGGGTTAGTGTTAGTGTTAGGGTTAGTGTTAGTGTTAGTGTTAGGGTTAGTGTTAGGGTTAGGGTTAGTGTTAGTGTTAGTGTTAGTGTTAGGGTTAGTGTTAGGGTTAGGGTTAGGGTTAGTGTTAGTGTTAGTGTTAGTGTTAGGGTTAGTGTTAGTGTTAGTGTTAGTGTTAGGGTTAGTGTTAGGGTTAGGGTTAGGGTTAGTGTTAGTGTTAGTGTTAGTGTTAGTGTTAGTGTTAGGGTTAGTGTTAGTGTTAGGATTAGTGTTAGTGTTAGGGTTAGTGTTAGTGTTAGTGTTAGTGTTAGTGTTAGTGTTAGGATTAGTGTTAGTGTTAGGGTTAGTGTTAGTGTTAGTGTTAGGGTTAGTGTTAGGGTTAGGGTTAGTGTTAGGGTTAGTGTTAGTGTTAGGATTAGTGTTAGTGTTAGGGTTAGGGTTAGTGTTAGGGTTAGTGTTAGTGTTAGGATTAGTGTTAGTGTTAGGGTTAGTGTTAGGGTTAGGGTTAGTGTTAGGGTTAGTGTTAGTGTTAGGATTAGTGTTAGTGTTAGGATTAGTGTTAGTGTTAGGGTTAGTGTTAGTGTTAGTGTTAGTGTTAGTGTTAGGATTAGTGTTAGTGTTAGGGTTAGTGTTAGTGTTAGTGTTAGTGTTAGTGTTAGGGTTAGTGTTAGTGTTAGTGTTAGTGTTAGGGTTAGTGTTAGTGTTAGTGTTAGTGTTAGGGTTAGTGTTAGGGTTAGGGTTAGTGTTAGTGTTAGTGTTAGTGTTAGTGTTAGGATTAGTGTTAGGGTTAGTGTTAGTGTTAGGGTTAGTGTTAGGGTTAGTGTTAGTGTTAGTGTTAGTGTTAGTTTTAGTGTTAGGGTTAGTGTTAGTGTTAGTGTTAGTGTTAGGGTTAGTGTTAGTGTTAGTATTAGGGTTAGTGTTAGTGTTAGTGTTAGGATTAGTGTTAGGGTTAGTGTTAGTGTTAGGGTTAGTGTTAGGGTTAGTGTTAGTGTTAGTGTTAGTGTTAGTGTTAGGATTAGTGTTAGGGTTAGTGTTAGTGTTAGGGTTAGTGTTAGGGTTAGTGTTAGTGTTAGTGTTAGTGTTAGTGTTAGTGTTAGGATTAGGGTTAGGGTTAGTGTTAGGGTTAGTGTTAGGGTTAGGATTAGGGTTAGTGTTAGTGTTAGGATTAGGGTTAGGTTAGGGTTAGTGTTAGTGTTAGGGTTAGTGTTAGTGTTAGGGTTAGTGTTAGTGTTAGGGTTAGTGTTAGTGTTAGGGTTAGTGTTAGTGTTAGGGTTAGTGTTAGTGTTAGGGTTAGTGTTAGTGTTAGGGTTAGGGTTAGGTTAGGGTTAGTGTTAGTGTTAGGGTTAGGGTTAGTGTTAGTGTTAGGGTTAGTGTTAGTGTTAGGGTTAGTGTTAGTGTTAGTGTTAGGGTTAGGTTAGGGTTAGTGTTAGTGTTAGGGTTAGTGTTAGTGTTAGGGTTAGGGTTAGTGTTAGGGTTAGGGTTAGTGTTAGGGTTAGTGTTAGGGTTAGGATTAGTGTTAGGGTTAGTGTTAGTGTTAGGGTTAGGGTTAGTGTTAGGGTTAGTGTTAGGGTTAGGATTAGGGTTAGTGTTAGGGTTAGGGTTAGTGTTAGGGTTAGTGTTAGGGTTAGTGTTAGGGTT
Source organism: Pterois miles (assembly GCA_947000775.1). Lineage (NCBI taxonomy): Eukaryota > Metazoa > Chordata > Actinopteri > Perciformes > Scorpaenidae > Pterois > Pterois miles. Next base: position 19,783,777 of record CAMQGK010000008.1, read on the forward strand.
AGTGTTAGGGTTAGGGTTAGTGTTAGGGTTAGGATTAGGGTTAGTGTTAGGGTTAGGGTTAGTGTTAGGGTTAGTGTTAGGATTAGTGTTAGGGTTAGGATTAGTGTTAGGGTTAGGGTTAGTGTTAGGGTTAGTGTTAGGGTTAGGGTTAGTGTTAGGGTTAGGGTTAGTGTTAGGGTTAGGATTAGGGTTAGTGTTAGGGTTAGGGTTAGTGTTAGGGTTAGGATTAGTGTTAGGGTTAGGGTTAGTGTTAGGGTTAGTGTTAGTGTTAGGGTTAGGGTTAGTGTTAGGGTTAGTGTTAGGGTTAGTGTTAGGATTAGGGTTAGTGTTAGGGTTAGGGTTAGGATTAGTGTTAGGGTTAGTGTTAGTGTTAGGGTTAGTGTTAGTGTTAGTGTTAGGGTTAGGGTTAGTGTTAGGGTTAGTGTTAGTGTTAGGGTTAGGGTTAGTGTTAGGGTTAGTGTTAGGGTTAGTGTTAGGATTAGGGTTAGTGTTAGGGTTAGGGTTAGTGTTAGGGTTAGTGTTAGTGTTAGGGTTAGGGTTAGTGTTAGGGTTAGGATTAGTGTTAGGGTTAGTGTTAGTGTTAGGGTTAGGGTTAGTGTTAGGGTTAGTGTTAGGGTTAGTGTTAGGGTTAGTGTTAGGGTTAGGGTTAGTGTTAGGGTTAGTGTTAGGGTTAGGGTTAGTGTTAGGGTTAGGGTTAGTGTTAGTGTTAGGGTTAGTGTTAGGGTTAGGGTTAGTGTTAGGGTTAGGGTTAGTGTTAGTGTTAGGGTTAGTGTTAGGGTTAGTGTTAGGGTTAGTGTTAGGGTTAGGGTTAGTGTTAGTGTTAGGGTTAGTGTTAGGGTTAGTGTTAGGGTTAGTGTTAGGGTTAGGGTTAGTGTTAGTGTTAGGGTTAGTGTTAGGGTTAGTGTTAGGGTTAGGGTTAGTGTTAGGATTAGGGTTAGGGTTATGGTTAGTGTTAGGGTTAGGGTTAGGGTTAGTGTTAGGATTAGGGTTAGGGTTAGTGTTAGGGTTAGGGTTAGTGTTAGGGTTAGTGTTAGGGTTAGGGTTAGTGTTAGGATTAGGGTTAGTGTTAGGGTTAGTGTTAGGGTTAGGGTTAGTGTTAGGGTTAGTGTTAGGGTTAGTGTTAGGGTTAGGGTTAGTGTTAGGATTAGGGTTAGTGTTAGGGTTAGGGTTAGCAGTGTTAGATGTCAGGGGTTAGTGTTAGGGTTAGTGTTAGGGTTAGTGTTAGGATTAGGGTTAGGATTAGGGTTAGGGTTAGTGTTAGTGTTAGGGTTAGTGTTAGTGTTAGTGTTAGGGTTAGTGTTAGGATTAGGGTTAGGGTTAGTGTTCGTGTTAGGATTAGGGTTAGTGTTAGGGTTAGGGTTAGTGTTAGGGTTAGTGTTAGGGTTAGGGTTAGTGTTAGTGTTAGGGTTAGTGTTAGTGTTAGTGTTAGGGTTAGTGTTAGGGTTAGTGTTAGGGTTAGTGTTAGGATTAGTGTTAGGGTTAGTGTTCGTGTTAGGATTAGGGTTAGTGTTAGGGTTAGTGTTAGGGCTAGTGTTAGGGTTAGGGTTAGTGTTAGGATTAGGGTTAGGGTTATGGTTAGTGTTAGGGTAAGGGTTAGTGTTAGGATTAGGGTTAGGGTTAGCAATGTTAGATATCAGGGGGAGCAGAGAGCTCTCTGCCAGCCAGAGGTGACGTGTTGAACAGCTTGATAGCTGTTGGTAGGAAGGATTTCCTGTATCTCTCCTGGTGACAGCGGAGCTGAACCAGTCTGTTTGAGAAGCTGCTCCGCTGTCGCTCCAGTACCGGCTGGTCTGGTCTGGATTGTCCAGAATAGACAACAGCTTGTTCATGGTCCTCCTCCACCACAGCCTCAAAAGTGTCCATTTTGCAGCCAATCACAGAGCCGTCCTTCCTGATCAGCTTGTTCAGTCTGTTGGTGTCACCGGCTCTGATGCTGCTCCCCCAGCAGACCACAGCAGAGTACAGGGTGCTGGTCCCCCAGCATACCACAGCAGAGTACAGGGTGCTGGTCCCCCAGCAGACCACAGCCCAGTACAGGGTGCTGGTCCCCTAGCAGACCACAGCAGAGTACAGGGTGCTGGTCCCCCAGCAGACCACAGCAGAGTACAGGATGCTGGTCCCCTAGCAGACCACAGCAGAGTACAGGGTGCTGGTCCCCCAGCAGACCACAGCCCAGTACAGGGTGCTGGTCCCCCAGCAGACCACAGCAGAGTGCAGGGTGCTGGTCCCCCAGCAGACCACAGCCCAGTACAGGGTGCTGGTCCCCCAGCAGACCACAGCAGAGTACAGGGTGCTGGTCCCCCAGCAGACCACAGCCCAGTACAGGGTGCTGGTCCCCCAGCAGACCACAGCAGAGTACAGGGTGCTGGTCCCCCAGCAGACCACAGCCCAGTACAGGGTGCTGGTCCCCCAGCAGACCACAGCCCAGTACAGGGTGCTTGTCCCCCAGCAGACCACAGCCCAGTACAGGGTGCTGGTCACCCAGCAGACCACAGCAGAGTACAGGGTGCTGGTCCCCCAGCAGACCACAGCAGAGTACAGGGCGCTGGCTACAATGGACTGGTAGAAGATCTCCAGCATCTTGCTGCACACATTGAAGGATCTGAGCTTCCTCAGGAAGTAGAGGCGGCTCATCCCCTTCTTGTAGACAGCATCAGCGTTGGTCCTCCAGTTCAGTCCGTTGTCGATGTAGACGCCCAAGTATTTATACTCCTCCACAATATCAATGACCTCCCCGAGGATCTTCAGGGGCTGTGTGGGTGTCCTCTTCTTCCTGAAGTCGATCACCATCTCCCTGGTCTTGGCCACATTGAGATGCAGATGATTCCGACCAGACCACTCCACAAAATCACCCACCAGAGCCCTGTGCTCCTCCTCCTGTCCACCACTTATACACCCCGCAACTGCCGAGTCATCAGAAAATTTCTGTAGATGACAAGACTCGGAGTTGTATTTGAAATCCGAGGTGGACACGGTGAACAGAAAAGGAGACAGCACCGTACCCTGCGGAGCTCCTGTACCACTGACCACCACATCGGACAGGTCGCTGCCCAGCCGGACAAACTGTGGCCTGTCTGTCAGGTAGTCCGTGATCCAGGAGATGGTGGGAGCATCCACATTCATCGCCCGCAGCTTCTCCCTCAGAAGAAAAGGCTGGATGGTGTTGAATGCACTAGAGAAATCAAAAAATGTGACTCTCACAGTGCACCCAACACCATCCAGATGTGAGAGAGTCCTCTGCAGGAGAGAAATAATGGCATCCTCCACACCTAGATGAGGCTGGTAGGCAAACTGCAGAGGGTCTAGTGATGGTCTCACCTGTGGTAAATACAGTAAATACAGTAAATAAATTAAATACAGTAAATACAGTAAATATATTAAATACATTAAATACAATAAATACATTAAATACATTAAATACAGTAAATACAGTAAATACATTAAATACAGTAAATACATTAAATACAGTAAATACAGTAAATACAGTAAATACATTAAATACATTAAATACAGTAAATACATTAAATACAGTAAATACAGTAAATACATTAAATACAGTAAATACAGTAAATAAATTAAATACAGTAAACACATTAAATACATTAAATACAGTAAATACAGTAAACACAGTAAATACATTAAATACAGTAAATACAGTAAATACATTAAATACAGTAAATACAGTAAATATATTAAATACAGTACATACATTAAATACAATAAATACATTAAATAAATTAAATACATTAAATACAGTAAATACATTAAATACATTAAATACAGTAAACACAGTAAATACATTAAATACAGTAAATACAGTAAATACATTAAATACAGTAAATACATTAAATACAGTAAATACAGTAAATACATTAAATACATAAAATAAATTAAATACAGTAAATACATTAAATACAGTAAATGCAGTAAATACAGTAAATACAGTAAATAAATCAAATACATTAAATACAGTAAATACATTAAATACAGTAAATACAGTAAATAAATTAAATACAGTAAATACATTATATACAGTAAATACATTAAATACAGTAAATACAGTAATAAATAAATTAAATACAGTAAATAAATTATATACAGTAAATACATTAAATACAGTAAATACAGTAAATACATTAAATACAGTAAAACAAATACAGTAAATACATTAAATACAGTAAATGCAATAAATACAGTAAATACATAAATCAAATACATTAAATACAGTAAATAAATTAAATACAGTAAATACATTAAATAGAGTAAATACAGTAAATACAGTAAATAAATTAAATACAGTAAATACATTAAATACAGTAAATACAGTAAATAAATTAAATACAGTAAATACATTAAATAGAGTAAATACAGTAAATACAGTAAATAAATTAAATACAGTAAATACAGTAAATACATTAAATACAGTAAATACATTAAATACAGTAAATAAATTAAATACAGTAAATACAGTAAATACATTAAATACAGTAAATACAGTAAATACAGTAAATACATTAAATAAAGTAAATACATTAAATACAGTAAATACAGTAAATAAATTAAATACAGTAAATACATTAAATACAGTAAATACATTAAATACAGTAAATAAATTAAATACAGTAAATACAGTAAATAAATTAAATACATTAAATACAGTAAATGCAGTAAATACAGTAAATACAGTAAATAAATCAAATACATTAAATACATTAAATACAGTAAATACATTAAATACAGTAAATACAGTAAATAAATCAAATACATTAAATACAGTAAATACATTAAATACATTAAATACAGTAAATACAGTAAATACATTAAATACAGTAAATACAGTAAATACAGTAAATACAGTAAATAAATCAAATACATTAAATACAGTAAATACATTAAATACATTAAATACAGTAAATACAGTAAATACATTAAATACAGTAAATACCGGTGAGGGGAGGGGCTGGTGAGAGACAGGAGGACACCGTCAGGGCGGGAAGACCATCGGACTGGATGGAGGATGGAAGTAGGTCAGGAGCTGTCAATCACAGTGAAGCGGGAAACACCGGGCAGGAAGTGAAGTGCTCTGAAACGAGAGGGAGAGTTAGGATCGCCAAAATAAAACCGGAAGTGCACATAAAGGACATAAAACCAGAACCTCAGACCTGACATTCCTGAGCTGAACCTGAGAACAGAAGGTGTAAATGGGGAAACTGCTACTGGAGCTTAACATACAGACTAAATGGGGAAATAGGTAGCATAGCTTAGCATACAAGCTAGAAATGGGAAAGCTGATGGCTTAGCTAGATTAGCTTAGCATCATGACTGGAAACAGAGGGAAGCCTCTAGCTTAGCTTAGCAGAAAGAGTGAAAATAGGTATCTCAGCTTTACATCAACGCTAGAAATGAAGAAAAAGCTAACTTAGCTAAACATAAACATTGGAAACAGCTAGCTTAGCTTAAACACTGGAAACAGGTTAACAGAGGACTGATGGCGGTATGGAGGAGGCGTAGCCCCACCCTCTGGTCCGCTGTTGCTTCCACTGTTAGCTATGTTAGCAGCTAGCCACTGGTTGAGCTGTCGCCATGTTGAGAGCCGAGTGGAGGTGATAAAAATGTTCTGAGCGCCTTTAACTTTGTGTTTAACGCCACCTGCTGCACACAGACAGTACGTGATGTTCCAGATGTTGGTTTGAATAACTTTATTAACATTTTCCAGTCGTATCATTTTCATCAGGAGCAGAAAGAGGTTAAACAGGAAGCCCAGGAAACCATGTGACCTCCCAGAATCCACCTGGTCAGCCCGTCGTCACAGTAACGGTGACATGGTTTCATTGTGTGTTTTTAAAGGATTAAACTCACATAAATCACAACCTTTCATAAAATCCTTATTGCTTTGGTATATTGAATCCATTCACTTTTCTAATTCTTTAATTTACTAGCTATGCAATTATAGTTTTACAGTGTAGTTTAGAGAAAATACACTTTTAATTTGAAGATTAAATATGTTTTAAAGTCCAACAATAAATAAGAAGAAAATGAAATGAATGAATCCTGTTAGTTATGACGAGGAGGCGATGACCCCTGAAAGGTCGTGACCCCTCAGGTTGACTTTTATAGTTTTATATAGTTTCTTCTTTATCTAAAGTACTACAGGAACTACATTCCTAAAGTATAGAAGTGTTCATGGTAAATATAGTATGTTCATAGTAAATATACTAGTAAATATAGTGCAGTACAGCTGGAGGACAGGGGAGCGTTCAGAGCCTTTCCAGACAGATAGCAGCTGTTGCCATGGTGACACTGGGTTAGCACAGCGATGTCACATAGTTTACAGTCAACAGCCGCGACGATTGTCTTTGTACAACAGATGAACTGACCCAGACCTGTTAACTGGGTCAGACAGCTCTTATTTTGAAATAAAACCTCAAAAATAAAAAAGTAGATTGAAGGAAAAAGTGAAAATAAATTATTATTAGAGGAGCTGAATTACACCCACAAAGTAATTAAATAAACACCAACACATCAAAACTTTGACTAAAAATACAAAACGAATGAACTCAGGAGTTTGACTGAGTAAAGAATTCGTATAATTCATTTAGTTTGGATTAAATATTTAGTCACAGCAGAAAAAAAAAATAAAACTAATCATTTATAAATATTTAGAACTTTCCACTTGAAAAGCTGTGAAAGTATTAGTTTATTAAAATATATAGAGAGAAATAAAACATGATGATTTAATTTCCTGTTTGGTTTTGTACGAATATCTGGACTATCTGGAATATATTCATTAACATAAGAATAAATATTTCTGATTGATGTCTGATCATCAGCAGGATTCTCTCCGTCTCCATGACGACCAGAGCAAAGAATAATGGTGCCTTCAGGTGGAGTTGTATTTACCGTGTTCACGATATACGTTGTGTTCAGGTGTTTAAACTTTGACGAACTCACATTACTATTAACGCTACTGAGCTGTGAAGCCACAGAGGCTAACAGTTAGCAAGCTAGAGGCTAACAGTTAGCGAGCTAGAGGCTAACAGTTAGCAAGCTAGAGGCTAACAGTTAGCGAGCTAGAGGCTAACAGTTAGCAAGCTAGAGGCTAACAGTTAGGAAGCTAGAGGCTAACAGTTAGAAGTAGAGGCTAACAGTTAGGAAGTAGAGGCTAACAGTCAGAAGCTAGAGGCTAAGAGTTAGCAAGCTAGAGGCTAACAGTTAGGAAGCTAGAGGCTAACAGTTAGCAAGCTAGAGGCTAACAGTTAGCAAGCTAGAGGCTAACAGTTAGCGAGCTAGAGGCTAAGAGTTAGCAAGCTAGAGGCTAACAGTTAGGAAGCTAGAGGCTAACAGTTAGCAAGCTAGAGGCTAACAGTTAGCAAGCTAGAGGCTAACAGTTAGGAAGCTAGAGGCTAACAGTCAGCAAGCTAGAGGCTAAGATTTAGCAAGCTAGAGGCTAACAGTTAGGAAGCTAGAGGCTAACAGTTAGCAAGCTAGAGGCTAACAGTTAGCAAGCTAGAGGCTAACAGTTAGCGAGCTAGAGGCTAAGAGTTAGCAAGCTAGAGGCTAACAGTTAGGAAGCTAGAGGCTAACAGTTAGCAAGCTAGAGGCTAACAGTTAGCAAGCTAGCAAGTGGGGAACAGAATGAATGTAACAACATGATGACACAAAGGAGGACGAGGTCGGAGAAATTTCAACATTTTCCTCTGACACGTTAGAAAATTACCAAAAAAAACAATTTCTGACTAAAATTACTATATGAACTTATTCTGATAAATGAACTTCCACGGCCTCCACCATTTCTGACAACGTCCACAAACGCGTCACAAGTGGAGAACTCGGAGACTTTTCACTGACGAGGTCGTGAATACGACATGAGGGGGACCGTTCAGGGACCAGCTGGTAAACACGATAAATATGGTAAACACGGTAATTATGATAAACACGATAAATATGGTAAACACGGTAATTATGATAAACACGATAAATATAGTAAACACGGTAATTATGATAAACACGATAAATATGGTAATCACGGTAAATGTGATAAACGGTAAATATGGTAAATATGCTAAACATGGTAAATAAGGTAAACATGGTAAATATGGTAAACATGGTAAATATGGTAAATATGATAAACATGGTAAATATGGTAAATATGATAAACACGGTAAATATGGTAAAAATGGTAAATATGGTAAACATGGTAAATATGGTAAATATGATAAACATGGTAAATATGGTAAATATGGTAAATATGATAAACATGGTAAACATGGTAAACATGGTAAACATGGTAAATATGGTAAATATGGTAAACATGGTAAACATGGTAAATATGGTAAATATGGTAAATATGGTAAATATGATAAACATGGTAAACATGGTAAACATGGTAAACATGGTAAATATGATAAACATGGTAAACATGGTAAACATGGTAAATATGATAAACATGGTAAACATGGTAAATATGATAAACAGGTAAATAAGGTAAAATGGTAAACATGGTAAACATGGTAAATATGATAAACACGGTAAATATGGTAAATATGATAAACATGGTAAACATGGTAAATATGATAAATATGGTAAACATGGTAAATATGATAAATATGATAAACATGGTAAATATGGTAAATATGGTAAATATGATAAACATGGTAAATATGGTAAACATGGTAAACATGGTAAATATAGTAAACATGGTAAACATGGTAAATATAGTAAACATGGTAAATATGGTAAAATGGTAAACATGGTAAATATGTAAATATGGTAAACATGGTAAATATAGTAATGTAAAATGTAAATATGGTAAATGTAAATATGTAAAATGTAAAATGTAAATATGGTAATGGTAAATATGTAAATATGTAAATGGTAAATATATAGGTAAATATGGTAAAATGGTAAATGGTAAATATGGTAAAATGTAAATATGGTAAAATGGTAAAATGGTAAATATGGTAAATATGGTAAAATGGTAAATATGGAAAATGGTAAAATGGTAAATAGGTAAAATGGTAAATATGGTAAATATGGTAAAATGGTAAATATGATAAAATGGTAAATATGGTAAATATGGTAAAATGGTAAACACGGTAAATATGGTAAAATGGTAAATATGATAAAATGGTAAAATGGTAAATATGGTAAAATGGTAAACATGGTAAATATGGTAAAATGGTAAATATGATAAAATGGTAAATATGGTAAAATGGTAAAATGGTAAATATGGTAAAATGGTAAATAGGTAAATATGGTAAAATGGTAAAATGGTAAATATGGTAAAATGGTAAACATGGTAAAACGGTAAAAGGTAAAAGGTAAATATGGTAAAATGGTAAAATGGTAAATATGGTAAAATGGTAAATATGGTAAAATGGTAAAATGGTAAACACGGTAAAACGGTAAAAGGTAAATATGGTAAAATGGTAAAATGGTAAATATGGTAAACGGTAAATATGGTAAAATGGTAAAATGGTAAATATGGTAAAATGGTAAAATGGTAAATATGGTAAAATGGTAAAAGGTAAATATGGTAAAATGGTAAATATGGTAAAATGGTAAACATGGTAAATATGGTAAACAGGTAAAAGGTAAATATGGTAAAATGGTAAAAGGTAAATATGGTAAAATGGTAAAATGGTAAATATGGTAAAATGGTAAATATGGTAAAAGGTAAACAGGTAAATATGGTAAAATGGTAAAATGGTAAAATGGTAAAATAGTAAAATGGTAAAATGGTAAAATGGTAAATATGGTAAAATGGTAAAATGTTAAATATGGTAAAATGGTAAAATGGTAAAATGGTAAATATGGAAAAATGGTAAACATGTTAAACATGGTAAACATGGTAAAATGGTAAATATGGTAAACATGGTAAACATGGTAAATATGGTAAACATGGTAAATATGGTAAATATGGTAAACATGGTAAATATGGTAAACATGGTAAACATGGTAAATATGGTAAACATGGTAAATATGGTAAATATGGTAAACATGTTAAACATGGTAAACATGGTAAACATGTTAAACATGGTAAACATGGTAAACATGGTAAATATGGTAAACATGGTAAATATGGTAAACATGGTAAAATGTAAATATGGTAAAATGGAAAATATGGTAAATATGGTAAAATGGTAAATATGGTAAATATGGTAAAATGGTAAATATGGTAAAATGGAAAATATGGTAAAATGGTAAATATGGTAAATATGGTAAAATGGTAAATATGGTAAAATGGTAAACATGGTAAATATGGTAAAATGGTAAACATGGTAAATATGGTAAACATGGTAAACATGGTAAATATGGTAAACATGGTAAACATGGTAAACATGGTAACCATGGAAAATATGGTAAACATGGTAAATATGGTAAATATGGTAAACATGGCAAATATGGTAAATATGGTAAACATGGTAAACATGGTAAATATGGTAAACATGGTAAATATGGTAAACATGGTAAACATGGTAAATATGGTAAACATGGTAAACATGGTAAACATGGTAAACATGGTAAATATGGTAAATATGGTAAACATGGTAAATATGGTAAACATAACCCCATTTAAAAGCACCATGACTACTGCTTATTGAACCGTATGTCCTTCATTTAGTGTCCTTCTCTCATTCCTTGTGTCCTTCTTTGTGTCCTTCTTTATGTCCTTCTTTGTGTCCTTCCTTGCATCCTTCTTTGTGTCCTTTCTTGCATCCTTCTTTGTGTCCTTCCTTGCATCCTTCATTGTGTCCTTCCTTGCATCCTTCTTTGTGTCCTTTCTTGTGTCCTTTCCCCCTTCGATAGCACTTTATAATAACCATCATTAATAAATGGTAAATTGACAAGTTCATTCAAGTTCAGTTAAGAAACAATGAAATTACATTAGCAATCAACAACCATTATCAATCAATCAATCAAATGGGTGGGTACTGGGTGGTACTGGGTGGTTCTGGGTGGGTACTGGGTGGGTACCACACTGGTACTGGGTGGTTCTGGGTGGGTAGTGGGTGGGTACTGGGTAGGTACTGGGTGGTTCTGGGTAGGTACTGGGTGGGTACTGGCTGGTACTGGGTGGTTCTGGGTAGGTACTGGGTGGGTACTGGCTGGTACTGGGTGGTTCTGGGTGGGTACTGGGTAGGTACTGGCTGGTACTGGGTGGTTCTGGGTGGGTACTGGGTAGGTACTGGCTGGTACTGGGTGGTTCTGGGTGGGTACTGGGTAGGTACTGGGTGGGTACTGGCTGGTACTGGGTGGTTCTGGGTGGGTACTGGGTAGGTACTGGCTGGTACCACCTGGTGTGTATTCTCCTGTGAGTACTGACTCTGGTTCTGGTCTTGTGAGAACAACATAAAACATCTCTGTGAAGGTTAACAAACAGGCTTCATAACCTGATCAGATGTAATAACAGTTATTAACAATCATTTAAAAACTTTGTTTTCATAGTTCTTAAAGATATTAGTTTTCTAGATCTATTATATTACTTATCAGCTGTGATACATTAAATGATTTAAACTAATGATTTCATATTACACAAATAAATGATAAAATAACATCAATTAGAGTATTAATCAATTATAATTCCACTGATTGTCATCAGTAAAATAATAATTAATTAAACATGTAAGAATGATGATTATTATAAAGAGCTGCACTCCTTCCTCAGGTTTCTCCTCCTGCTCCTCCTCCTCGTCCTCCTCCTCCTCCTCCTCCTCCTCCTCATTAGCTCCTTTCCTCCTTCTCCTCTTTTCTTTAGGTTTCTCCTCCTGCTCCTCCTCCTCGTCCTCCTCCTCGTCGTCCTCCTCCTCCTCCTCCTCCTCCTCGTCCTCCTCCTCCTCCTCCTCATTAGTCTTTAGGTTTCTCCTCCTGCTCCTCCTCCTCGTCCTCCTCCTCCTCCTCATCAGTCTTTAGGTTTCTCCTCCTGCTCCTCATTAGTCTTTAGGTTTCTCCTCCTCCTCCTCATTAGTCTTTAGGTTTTCCTCCTCCTCCTCCTCATTAGTCTTTAGGTTTCTCCTCATCCTCCTCATTAGTCTTTAGGTTTCTCCTCCTCCTCCTCATTAGTCTTTAGGTTTCTCCTCCTGCTCCTCCTCATTAGTCTTTAGGTTTCTCCTCCTCCTCCTCCTCATTAGTCTTTAGGTTTCTCCTCCTCCTCCTCCTCCTCCTCATTAGTCTTTAGGTTTCTCCTCCTGCTCCTCCTCATTAGTCTTTAGGTTTCTCCTCCTGCTCCTCCTCCTCGTCCTCCTCCTCCTCCTCGTCCTCCTCCTCCTCCTCCTCGTCCTCCTCCTCGTCCTCCTCCTCCTCCTCCTCCTCCTCGTTAGTCTTTAGATTTCTCCTCCTCCTCCTCCTCCTCCTCCTCCTCATTAGTCTTTAGGTTTCTCCTCCTCCTCCTCATTAGTCTTTAGGTTTCTCCTCCTCCTCCTCATTAGACTTTAGGTTTCTCCTCCTCCTCCTCATTAGTCTTTAGGTTTCTCCTCCTGCTCCTCATTAGTCTTTAGGTTTCTCCTCCTCCTGCTCCTCATAAGTCTTTAGGTTTCCTCCTCCTCCTCCTCCTCATTAGTCTTTAGGTTTCTCCTCCTCCTCCTCCTCATTAGTCTTTAGGTTTCTCCTCCTCCTCCTCATTAGTCTTTAGGTTTCTCCTCCTGCTCCTCATTAGTCTTTAGGTTTCTCCTCCTCCTGCTCCTCATTAGTCTTTAGGTTTCTCCTCCTCCTCCTCCTCATTAGTCTTTAGGTTTCTCCTCCTCCTCCTCCTCATTAGTCTTTAGGTTTCTCCTCCTCCTCCTCATTAGTCTTTAGGTTTCTCCTCCTGCTCCTCATTAGTCTTTAGGTTTCTCCTCCTCCTCCTCATTAGTCTTTAGGTTTCTCCTCCTCCTCCTCCTCATTAGTCTTTAGGTTTCTCCTCCTGCTCCTCCTCATTAGTCTTTAGGTTTCTCCTCCTCCTCCTCATTAGTCTTTAGGTTTCTCCTCCTCCTCCTCATTATCTTTAGGTTTCTCCTCCTCCTCCTCCTCCTCATTAGTCTTTAGGTTTCTCCTCCTCCTCCTCCTCCTCATTAGTCTTCAGGTTTCTCCTCCTCCTCCTCCTCATTAGTCTTTAGGTTTCTCCTCCTGCTCCTCCTCATTAGTCTTTAGGTTTCTCCTCCTCCTCCTCATTAGTCTTTAGGTTTCTCCTCCTCCTCCTCATTAGTCTTTAGGTTTCTCCTCCTCCTCCTCCTCCTCCTCCTCATTAGTCTTTAGGTTTCTCCTCCTCCTCCTCATTAGTCTTTAGGTTTCTCCTCCTCCTCCTCCTCATTAGTCTTTAGGTTTCTCCTCCTCCTCCTCCTCATTAGTCTTTAGGTTTCTCCTCCTCCTCCTCATTAGTCTTTAGGTTTCTCCTCCTCCTCCTCCTCATTAGTCTTTAGGTTTCTCCTCCTCCTCCTCCTCATTAGTCTTTAAGTATCTCCTCCTCCTCCTCATTAGTCTTTAGGTTTCTCCTCCTCCTCCTCATTAGTCTTTAGGTTTCTCCTCCTCCTGCTCCTCCTCAATAGTCTTTAGGTTTCTCCTCCTGCTCCTCATTAGTCTTTAGGTTTCTCCTCCTGCTCCTCCTCCTCGTCCTCCTCCTCCTCCTCGTCCTCCTCCTCCTCCTCCTCGTCCTCCTCCTCGTCCTCCTCCTCCTCCTCCTCCTCATTAGTCTTTAGGTTTCTCCTCCTCCTCCTCCTCCTCCTCCTCCTCATTAGTCTTTAGGTTTCTCCTCCTCCTCCTCATTAGTCTTTAGGTTTCTCCTCCTCCTCCTCATTAGTCTTTAGGTTTCTCCTCCTCCTCCTCCTCCTCATTAGTCTTTAGGTTTCTCCTCCTCCTCCTCCTCATTAGTCTTTAGGTTTCTCCTCCTCCTCATTAGTCTTTAGGTTTCTCCTCCTCCTCCTCATTAGTCTTTAGGTTTCTCCTCCTCCTCCTCCTCCTCATTAGTCTTTAGGTTTCTCCTCCTCCTCCTCATTAGTCTTTAGGTTTCTCCTCCTCCTCCTCCTCATTAGTCTTTAGGTTTCTCCTCCTCCTCCTCATTAGTCTTTAGGTTTCTCCTCCTGCTCCTCCTCATTAGTCTTTAGGTTTCTCCTCCTCCTCCTCATTAGTCTTTAGGTTTCTCCTCCTCCTCCTCATTAGTCCTTAGGTTTCTCCTCCTCCTCCTCATTAGTCTTTAGGTTTCTCCTCCTCCTGCTCCTCATTAGTCTTTAGGTTTCTCCTCCTCCTCCTCCTCCTCATTAGTCTTTAGGTTTCTCCTCCTCCTCCTCATTAGTCTTCAGGTTTCTCCTCCTGCTCCTCATTAGTCTTTAAGTTTCTCCTCCTCCTCCTCCTCATTAGTCTTTAGGTTTCTCCTCCTCCTCCTCATTAGTCTTTAGGTTTCTCCTCCTGCTCCTCATTAGTCTTTAGGTTTCTCCTCCTGCTCCTCATTAGTCTTTAGGTTTCTCCTCCTCCTCCTCATTAGTCTTTAGGTTTCTCCTCCTCCTCCTCATTAGTCTTTAGGTTTCTCCTCCTCCTCCTCATTAGTCTTTAGGTTTCTCCTCCTCCTCCTCATTAGTCTTTAGGTTTCTCCTCCTCCTCCTCATTAGTCTTTAAGTTTCTCCTCCTCCTCCTCCTCATTAGTCTTTAGGTTTCTCCTCCTCCTCCTCATTAGTCTTTAGGTTTCTCCTCCTCCTCCTCATTAGTCTTTAGGTTTCTCCTCCTCCTCCTCCTCATTAGTCTTTAGGTTTCTCCTCCTCCTCCTCATTAGTCTTTAGGTTTCTCCTCCTCCTCCTCCTCATTAGTCTTTAGGTTTCTCCTCGTCCTCCTCATTAGTCTTTAGGTTTCTCCTCCTCCTCCTCCTCCTCATTAGTCTTTAGGTTTCTCCTCCTCCTCCTCATTAGTCTTTAGGTTTCTCCTCCTCCTCCTCATTAGTCTTTAGGTTTCTCCTCCTCCTCCTCCTCCTCATTAGTCTTCAGGTTTCTCCTCCTGCTCCTCATTAGTCTTTAGGTTTCTCCTCCTCCTCCTCCTCATTAGTCTTCAGGTTTCTCCTCCTCCTCATTAGTCTTTAGGTTTCTCCTCCTCCTCCTCATTAGTCTTTAGGTTTCTCCTCCTCCTCCTCCTCCTCATTAGTCTTTAGGTTTCTCCTCCTCCTCCTCATTAGTCTTTAGGTTTCTCCTGCTCCTCCTCATTAGTCTTTAGGTTTCTCCTCCTCCTCCTCAATAGTCTTTAGGTTTCTCCTCCTCCTCCTCATTAGTCTTTAGGTTTCTCCTCCTCCTCCTTCTCATTAGTCTTTAGATTTCTCCTCCTCCTCCTCCTCATTAGTCTTTAGGTTTCTCCTCCTCCTCCTCCTCATTAGTCTTTAGGTTTCTCCTCCTTCTCCTCCTCCTCATTAGTCTTTAGGTTTCTCCTCCTCCTCCTCATTAGTCTTTAGGTTTCTCCTCCTCCTCCTCATTAGTCTTTAGGTTTCTCCTCCTCCTCCTCCTCAATAGTCTTTAGGTTTTTCCTCCTCCTCCTCATTAGTCTTTAGGTTTCTCCTCCTCCTCCTCCTCAATAGTCTTTAGGTTTTTCCTCCTCCTCCTCCTCATTATTCTTTAGGTTTCTCCTCCTCCTCCTCCTCCTCCTCATTAGACTTTAGGTTTCTCCTCCTCCTCCTCATTAGTCTTTAGGTTTCTCCTCCTGCTCCTCATTAGTCTTTAGGTTTCTCCTCCTCCTCCTCATTAGTCTTTAGGTTTCTCCTCCTCCTCCTCCTCCTCCTCCTCATTAGTCTTTAGGTTTCTCCTCCTCCTCCTCATTAGTCTTTAGGTTTCTCCTCCTCCTCCTCCTGAATAGTCTTTAGGTTTCTCCTCCTCCTCCTCATTAGTCTTTAGGTTTCTCCTCCTCCTCCTCATTAGTCTTTAGGTTTCTCCTCCTCCTCCTCATTAGTCTTTAGGTTTCTCCTCCTCCTCCTCCTCCTCCTCATTAGTCTTTAGGTTTCTCCTCCTCCTCCTCATTAGTCTTTAGGTTTCTCCTCCTTCTCCTCCTCCTCATTAGTCTTTAGGTTTCTCCTCCTTCTCCTCCTCCTCATTAGTCTTTAGGTTTCTCCTCCTCCTCCTCATTAGTCTTTAGGTTTCTCCTCCTCCTGCTCCTCATTAGTCTTTAGGTTTCTCCTCCTCCTCCTCATTAGTCTTTAGGTTTCTCCTCCTCCTCCTCATTAGTCTTTAGGTTTCTCCTCCTCCTCCTCATTAGTCTTTAGGTTTCTCCTCCTCCTCCTCCTCCTCCTCATTAGTCTTTAGGTTTCTCCTCCTCCTCCTCCTCTTCCTCATTAGTCTTTAGGTTTCTCCTCCTCCTCCTCCTCCTCCTCATTAGTCTTTAGGTTTCTCCTCCTCCTCCTCCTCATTAGTCTTTAGGTTTTTCCTCCTCCTCCTCCTCGTTAGTCTTTAGGTTTCTCCTCCTCCTCCTCCTCATTAGTCTTTAGGTTTCTCCTCCTCCTCCTCATTAGTCTTTAGGTTTCTCCTCCTCCTCCTCCTCATTAGTCTTTAGGTTTCTCCTCCTCCTCCTCATTAGTCTTTAGGTTTCTCCTCCTCCTGCTCCTCATTAGTCTTTAGGTTTCTCCTCCTCCTCCTCATTAGTCTTTAGGTTTCTCCTCCTCCTCCTCATTAGTCTTCAGGTTTCTCCTCCTCCTCCTCATTAGTCTTTAGGTTTCTCCTCCTCCTCCTCCTCCTCCTCATTAGTCTTTAGGTTTCTCCTCCTCCTCCTCCTCTTCCTCATTAGTGTTTAGGTTTCTCCTCCTCCTCCTCCTCATTAGTCTTTAGGTTTCTCCTCCTCCTCCTCCTCCTCCTCCTCCTCATTAGTCTTTAGGTTTCTCCTCCTCCTCCTCATTAGTCTTTAGGTTTCTCCTCCTCCTCCTCCTCCTCCTCATTAGTCTTTAGGTTTCTCCTCCTCCTCCTCCTCATTAGTATTTAGGTTTCTCCTCCTCCTCCTCCTCCTCCTCATTAGTCTTTAGGTTTCTCCTCCTCCTCCTCCTCATTAGTCTTTAGGTTTCTCCTCCTCCTCCTCCTCATTAGTCTTTAGGTTTCTCCTCCTCCTGCTCCTCATTAGTCTTTAGGTTTCTCCTCCTCCTCCTCATTAGTCTTTAGGTTTCTCCTCCTCCTCCTCATTAGTCTTTAGGTTTCTCCTCCTCCTCCTCATTAGTCTTTAGGTTTCTCCTCCTCCTCCTCATTAGTCTTTAGGTTTCTCCTCCTCCTCCTCATTAGTCTTTAGGTTTCTCCTCCTCCTCCTCCTCCTCCTCATTAGTCTTTAGGTTTCTCCTCCTGCTCCTCCTCATTAGTCTTTAGGTTTCTCCTCCTCCTCCTCATTAGTCTTTAGGTTTCTCCTCCTCCTCCTCCTCATTAGTCTTTAGGTTTCTCCTCCTCCTCCTCCTCCTCCTCCTCATTAGTCTTTAGGTTTCTCCTCCTGCTCCTCCTCATTAGTCTTTAGGTTTCTCCTCCTCCTCCTCCTCCTCCTCCTCATTAGTCTTTAGGTTTCTCCTCCTCCTCCTCCTCCTCATTAGTCTTTAGGTTTCTCCTCCTCCTCCTCATTAGTCTTTAGGTTTCTCCTCCTCCTCCTCCTCATTAGTCTTTAGGTTTCTCCTCCTCCTCCTCCTCCTTTGTCTTTAGGTTTCTCCTCCTCCTCCTCATTAGTCTTTAGGTTTCTCCTCCTCCTCCTCCTCCTCATTAGTCTTTAGGTTTCTCCTCCTCCTCCTCATTAGTCTTTAGGTTTCTCCTCCTCCTCCTCCTCATTAGTCTTTAGGTTTCTCCTCCTCCTCCTCATTAGTCTTTAGGTTTCTCCTCCTCCTCCTCATTAGTCTTTAGGTTTTTCCTCCTCCTCCTCCTCCTCATTAGTCTTTAGGTTTCTCCTCCTCCTCCTCATTAGTCTTTAGGTTTCTCCTCCTCCTCCTCATTAGTCTTTAGGTTTCTCCTCCTCCTCCTCATTAGTCTTTAGGTTTCTCCTCCTGCTCCTCCTCATTAGTCTTTAGGTTTCTCCTCCTCCTCCTCATTAGTCTTTAGGTTTCTCCTCCTCCTCCTCATTAGTCTTTAGGTTTCTCCTCCTCTTCCTCATTAGTCTTTAGGTTTCTCCTCCTCCTGCTCCTCATTAGTCTTTAGGTTTCTCCTCCACCTCCTCCTCCTCATTAGTCTTTAGGTTTCTCCTCCTCCTCCTCATTAGTCTTCAGGTTTCTCCTCCTGCTCCTCATTAGTCTTTAGGTTTCTCCTCCTCCTCCTCCTCATTAGTCTTTAGGTTTCTCCTCCTCCTCCTCATTAGTCTTTAGGTTTCTCCTCCTGCTCCTCATTAGTCTTTAGGTTTCTCCTCCTCCTCCTCATTAGTCTTTAGGTTTCTCCTCCTCCTCCTCGTCATTAGTCTTTAGGTTTCTCCTCGTCCTCCTCCTCATTAGTCTTTAGGTTTCTCCTCCTCCTCCTCCTCATTAGTCTTTAGGTTTCTCCTCCTCCTCCTCATTAGTCTTTAGGTTTCTCCTCCTCCTCCTCATTAGTCTTTAGGTTTCTCCTCCTCCTCCTCATTAGTCTTTAGGTTTCTCCTCCTCCTCCTCATTAGTCTTTAGGTTTCTCCTCCTCCTCCTCCTCATTAGTCTTTAGGTTTCTCCTCCTCCTCCTCATTAGTCTTTAGGTTTCTCCTCCTCCTCCTCATTAGTCTTTAAGTTTCTCCTCCTCCTCCTCCTCATTAGTCTTTAGGTTTCTCCTCCTCCTCCTCCTCATTAGTCTTTAGGTTTCTCCTCCTCCTCCTCATTAGTCTTTAGGTTTCTCCTCCTCCTCCTCCTCATTAGTCTTTAGGTTTCTCCTCCTCCTCCTCATTAGTCTTTAGGTTTCTCCTCCTCCTCCTCATTAGTCTTTAGGTTTCTCCTCCTCCTCCTCATTAGTCTTTAGGTTTCTCCTCCTCCTCCTCATTAGTCTTTAGGTTTCTCCTCCTCCTCCTCCTCATTAGTCTTTAGGTTTCTCCTCCTCCTCCTCATTAGTCTTTAGGTTTCTCCTCCTCCTCCTCATTAGTCTTTAGGTTTCTCCTCCTCCTCCTCCTCATTAGTCTTTAGGTTTCTCCTCCTCCTCCTCATTAGTCTTTAGGTTTCTCCTCCTCCTCCTCCTCATTAGTCTTTAGGTTTCTCCTCCTCCTCCTCATTAGTCTTTAGGTTTCTCCTCCTCCTCCTCCTCCTCATTAGTCTTTAGGTTTCTCCTCCTCCTCCTCCTCATTAGTCTTTAGGTTTCTCCTCCTCCTCCTCATTAGTCTTCAGGTTTCTCCTCCTCCTCCTCCTCATTAGTCTTCAGGTTTCTCCTCCTCCTCATTTGTCTTTAGGTTTCTCCTCCTCCTCCTCATTAGTCTTTAGGTTTCTCCTCCTCCTCCTCATTAGTCTTTAGGTTTCTCCTCCTCCTCCTCCTCATTAGTCTTTAGGTTTCTCCTCCTCCTCCTCCTCATTAGTCTTTAGGTTTCTCCTCCTTCTCCTCCTCCTCATTAGTCTTTAGGTTTCTCCTCCTCCTCCTCATTAGTCTTTAGGTTTCTCCTCCTCCTCCTCATTAGTCTTTAGGTTTCTCCTCCTCCTCCTCCTCAATAGTCTTTAGGTTTCTCCTCCTCCTCCTCATTAGTCTTTAGGTTTCTCCTCCTCCTCCTCATTAGTCTTTAGGTTTCTCCTCTCCCCTCCTCATTAGTCTTTAGGTTTCTCCTCCTCCTCCTCCTCAATAGTCTTTAGGTTTTTCCTCCTCCTCCTCATTAGTCTTTAGGTTTCTCCTCCTCCTCCTCCTCATTAGTCTTTAGGTTTCTCCTCCTGCTCCTCCTCAATAGTCTTTAGGTTTCTCCTCCTCCTCCTCCTCAATAGTCTTTAGGTTTTTCCTCCTCCTCCTCCTCATTAGTCTTTAGGTTTCTCCTCCTGCTCCTCCTCAATAGTCTTTAGGTTTCTCCTCCTCCTCCTCCTCAATAGTCTTTAGGTTTCTCCTCCTCCTCCTCAATAGTCTTTAGGTTTCTCCTCCTCCTCCTCCTCCTCCTCATTAGTCTTTAGGTTTCTCCTCCTCCTCCTCATTAGTCTTTAGGTTTCTCCTCCTGCTCCTCATTAGTCTTTAGGTTTCTCCTCCTCCTCCTCATTAGTCTTTAGGTTTCTCCTCCTCCTCCTCCTCCTCCTCCTCATTAGTCTTTAGGTTTCTCCTCCTCCTCCTCATTAGTCTTTAGGTTTCTCCTCCTCCTCCTCCTCAATAGTCTTTAGGTTTCTCCTCCTCCTCCTCATTAGTCTTTAGGTTTCTCCTCCTCCTCCTCATTAGTCTTTAGGTTTCTCCTCCTCCTCCTCCTCCTCCTCATTAGTCTTTAGGTTTCTCCTCCTCCTCCTCATTAGTCTTTAGGTTTCTCCTCCTTCTCCTCCTCCTCATTAGTCTTTAGGTTTCTCCTCCTCCTCCTCATTAGTCTTTAGGTTTCTCCTCCTCCTCCTCATTAGTCTTTAGGTTTCTCCTCCTCCTGCTCCTCATTAGTCTTTAGGTTTCTCCTCCTCCTCCTCATTAGTCTTTAGGTTTCTCCTCCTCCTCCTCATTAGTCTTTAGGTTTCTCCTCCTCCTCCTCATTAGTCTTTAGGTTTCTCCTCCTCCTCCTCCTCCTCCTCATTAGTCTTTAGGTTTCTCCTCCTCCTCCTCCTCTTCCTCATTAGTGTTTAGGTTTCTCCTCCTCCTCCTCCTCATTAGTCTTTAGGTTTCTCCTCCTCCTCCTCCTCCTCCTCCTCCTCCTCCTCATTAGTCTTTAGGTTTCTCCTCCTCCTCCTCATTAGTCTTTAGGTTTCTCCTCCTCCTCCTCATTAGTCTTTAGGTTTCTCCTCCTCCTCCTCCTCCTCCTCATTAGTCTTTAGGTTTCTCCTCCTCCTCCTCCTCCTCCTCATTAGTCTTTAGGTTTCTCCTCCTCCTCCTCCTCATTAGTCTTTAGGTTTTTCCTCCTCCTCCTCCTCATTAGTCTTTAGGTTTCTCCTCCTCCTCCTCCTCATTAGTCTTTAGGTTTCTCCTCCTCCTCCTCATTAGTCTTTAGGTTTCTCCTCCTCCTCCTCCTCATTAGTCTTTAGGTTTCTCCTCCTCCTCCTCATTAGTCTTTAGGTTTCTCCTCCTCCTGCTCCTCATTAGTCTTTAGGTTTCTCCTCCTCCTCCTCATTAGTCTTTAGGTTTCTCCTCCTCCTCCTCATTAGTCTTCAGGTTTCTCCTCCTCCTCCTCATTAGTCTTTAGGTTTCTCCTCCTCCTCCTCCTCCTCCTCATTAGTCTTTAGGTTTCTCCTCCTCCTCCTCCTCTTCCTCATTAGTGTTTAGGTTTCTCCTCCTCCTCCTCCTCATTAGTCTTTAGGTTTCTCCTCCTCCTCCTCCTCCTCCTCCTCCTCATTAGTCTTTAGGTTTCTCCTCCTCCTCCTCCTCCTCCTTATTAGTCTTTAGGTTTCTCCTCCTCCTCCTCCTCCTCCTCATTAGTCTTTAGGTTTCTCCTCCTCCTCCTCCTCCTCCTCATTAGTCTTTAGGTTTCTCCTCCTCCTCCTCATTAGTCTTTAGGTTTCTCCTCCTCCTCCTCCTCCTCATTAGTCTTTAGGTTTCTCCTCCTCCTCCTCCTCATTAGTCTTTAGGTTTCTCCTCCTCCTCCTCATTAGTCTTTAGGTTTCTCCTCCTCCTGCTCCTCATTAGTCTTTAGGTTTCTCCTCCTCCTCCTCATTAGTCTTTAGGTTTCTCCTCCTCCTCCTCATTAGTCTTCAGGTTTCTCCTCCTCCTCCTCATTAGTCTTTAGGTTTCTCCTCCTCCTCCTCCTCCTCCTCATTAGTCTTTAGGTTTCTCCTCCTCCTCCTCCTCTTCCTCATTAGTGTTTAGGTTTCTCCTCCTCCTCCTCCTCATTAGTCTTTAGGTTTCTCCTCCTCCTCCTCCTCCTCCTCCTCCTCATTAGTCTTTAGGTTTCTCCTCCTCCTCCTCATTAGTCTTTAGGTTTCTCCTCCTCCTCCTCCTCCTCATTAGTCTTTAGGTTTCTCCTCCTCCTCCTCCTCCTCCTCATTAGTCTTTAGGTTTCTCCTCCTCCTCCTCCTCCTCATTAGTCTTTAGGTTTCTCCTCCTCCTCCTCATTAGTCTTTAGGTTTCTCCTCCTCCTGCTCCTCATTAGTCTTTAGGTTTCTCCTCCTCCTCCTCATTAGTCTTTAGGTTTCTCCTCCTCCTCCTCATTAGTCTTTAGGTTTCTCCTCCTGCTCCTCCTCATTAGTCTTTAGGTTTCTCCTCCTGCTCCTCCTCATTAGTCTTTAGGTTTCTCCTCCTCCTCCTCATTAGTCTTTAGGTTTCTCCTCCTCCTCCTCATTAGTCTTTAGGTTTCTCCTCCTCCTCCTCCTCCTCCTCATTAGTCTTTAGGTTTCTCCTCCTCCTCCTCATTAGTCTTTAGGTTTCTCCTCCTTCTCCTCCTCCTCATTAGTCTTTAGGTTTCTCCTCCTCCTCCTCATTAGTCTTTAGGTTTCTCCTCCTCCTCCTCATTAGTCTTTAGGTTTCTCCTCCTCCTGCTCCTCATTAGTCTTTAGGTTTCTCCTCCTCCTCCTCATTAGTCTTTAGGTTTCTCCTCCTCCTCCTCATTAGTCTTTAGGTTTCTCCTCCTCCTCCTCATTAGTCTTTAGGTTTCTCCTCCTCCTCCTCCTCCTCCTCATTAGTCTTTAGGTTTCTCCTCCTCCTCCTCCTCTTCCTCATTAGTGTTTAGGTTTCTCCTCCTCCTCCTCCTCATTAGTCTTTAGGTTTCTCCTCCTCCTCCTCCTCCTCCTCCTCCTCCTCCTCATTAGTCTTTAGGTTTCTCCTCCTCCTCCTCATTAGTCTTTAGGTTTCTCCTCCTCCTCCTCATTAGTCTTTAGGTTTCTCCTCCTCCTCCTCCTCCTCCTCATTAGTCTTTAGGTTTCTCCTCCTCCTCCTCCTCCTCCTCATTAGTCTTTAGGTTTCTCCTCCTCCTCCTCCTCATTAGTCTTTAGGTTTTTCCTCCTCCTCCTCCTCATTAGTCTTTAGGTTTCTCCTCCTCCTCCTCCTCATTAGCCTTTAGGTTTCTCCTCCTCCTCCTCATTAGTCTTTAGGTTTCTCCTCCTCCTCCTCCTCATTAGTCTTTAGGTTTCTCCTCCTCCTCCTCATTAGTCTTTAGGTTTCTCCTCCTCCTGCTCCTCATTAGTCTTTAGGTTTCTCCTCCTCCTCCTCATTAGTCTTTAGGTTTCTCCTCCTCCTCCTCATTAGTCTTCAGGTTTCTCCTCCTCCTCCTCATTAGTCTTTAGGTTTCTCCTCCTCCTCCTCCTCCTCCTCATTAGTCTTTAGGTTTCTCCTCCTCCTCCTCCTCTTCCTCATTAGTGTTTAGGTTTCTCCTCCTCCTCCTCCTCATTAGTCTTTAGGTTTCTCCTCCTCCTCCTCCTCCTCCTCCTCCTCATTAGTCTTTAGGTTTCTCCTCCTCCTCCTCCTCCTCCTTATTAGTCTTTAGGTTTCTCCTCCTCCTCCTCCTCCTCCTCATTAGTCTTTAGGTTTCTCCTCCTCCTCCTCCTCCTCCTCATTAGTCTTTAGGTTTCTCCTCCTCCTCCTCATTAGTCTTTAGGTTTCTCCTCCTCCTCCTCCTCCTCATTAGTCTTTAGGTTTCTCCTCCTCCTCCTCCTCATTAGTCTTTAGGTTTCTCCTCCTCCTCCTCATTAGTCTTTAGGTTTCTCCTCCTCCTGCTCCTCATTAGTCTTTAGGTTTCTCCTCCTCCTCCTCATTAGTCTTTAGGTTTCTCCTCCTCCTCCTCATTAGTCTTCAGGTTTCTCCTCCTCCTCCTCATTAGTCTTTAGGTTTCTCCTCCTCCTCCTCCTCCTCCTCATTAGTCTTTAGGTTTCTCCTCCTCCTCCTCCTCTTCCTCATTAGTGTTTAGGTTTCTCCTCCTCCTCCTCCTCATTAGTCTTTAGGTTTCTCCTCCTCCTCCTCCTCCTCCTCCTCCTCATTAGTCTTTAGGTTTCTCCTCCTCCTCCTCATTAGTCTTTAGGTTTCTCCTCCTCCTCCTCCTCCTCATTAGTCTTTAGGTTTCTCCTCCTCCTCCTCCTCCTCCTCATTAGTCTTTAGGTTTCTCCTCCTCCTCCTCCTCCTCATTAGTCTTTAGGTTTCTCCTCCTCCTCCTCATTAGTCTTTAGGTTTCTCCTCCTCCTGCTCCTCATTAGTCTTTAGGTTTCTCCTCCTCCTCCTCATTAGTCTTTAGGTTTCTCCTCCTCCTCCTCATTAGTCTTTAGGTTTCTCCTCCTGCTCCTCCTCATTAGTCTTTAGGTTTCTCCTCCTGCTCCTCCTCATTAGTCTTTAGGTTTCTCCTCCTCCTCCTCATTAGTCTTTAGGTTTCTCCTCCTCCTCCTCATTAGTCTTTAGGTTTCTCCTCCTCCTCCTCATTAGTCTTCAAGTTTCTCCTCCTCCTCCTCATTAGTCTTTAGGTTTCTCCTCCTCCCCCTCATTAGTCTTTAGGTTTCTCCTCCTCCTCCTCCTCATTAGTCTTTAGGTTTCTCCTCCTCCTCCTCCTCATTAGTCTTTAGGTTTCTCCTCCTGCTCCTCCTCATTAGTCTTTAGGTTTCTCCTCCTGCTCCTCATTAGTCTTTAGGTTTCTCCTCCTCCTGCTCCTCATTAGTCTTTAGGTTTCTCCTCCTCCTGCTCCTCATTAGTCTTTAGGTTTCTCCTCCTCCTCCTCATTAGTCTTTAGGTTTCTCCTCCTCCTCCTCATTAGTCTTTAGGTTTCTCCTCCTGCTCCTCCTCATTAGTCTTTAGGTTTCTCCTCCTCCTCCTCATTAGTCTTTAGGTTTCTCCTCCTCCTCCTCATTAGTCTTTAGGTTTCTCCTCCTCCTCCTCATTAGTCTTCAAGTTTCTCCTCCTCCTCCTCATTAGTCTTTAGGTTTCTCCTCCTCCCCCTCATTAGTCTTTAGGTTTCTCCTCCTCCTCCTCATTAGTCTTTAGGTTTCTCCTCCTCCTCCTCATTAGTCTTTGGGTTTCTCCTCCTCCTCCTCCTCATTAGTCTTTAGGTTTCTCCTCCTCCTCCTCATTAGTCTTTAGGTTTCTCCTCCTCCTCCTCCTCCTCATTAGTCTTTAGGTTTCTCCTCCTGCTCCTCATTAGTCTTTAGGTTTCTCCTCCTCCTCCTCCTCCTCATTAGTCTTTAGGTTTCTCCTCCTCCTCCTCATTAGTCTTTAGGTTTCTCCTCCTCCTCCTCATTAGTCTTTAGGTTTCTCCTCCTCCTCCTCCTCATTAGTCTTTAGGTTTCTCCTCCTCCTCCTCCTCCTCATTAGTCTTTAGGTTTCTCCTCCTCCTCCTCATTAGTCTTTAGGTTTCTCCTCCTCCTCCTCCTCATTAGTCTTTAGGTTTCTCCTCCTCCTCCTCCTCATTAGTCTTTACGTTTCTCCTCCTCCTCCTCGTCTCATTAGTCTTTAGGTTTCTCCTCCTCCTCCTCCTCATCAGTCTTTAGGTTTCTCCTCCTCCTCCTCCTCCTTATTAGTCTTTAGGTTTCTCCTCCTGCTCCTCCTCATTAGTCTTTAGGTTTCTCCTCCTCCTTCTTATTAGTCTTTAGGTTTCTCCTGCTCCTCCTCATTAGTCTTCAGGTTTCTCCTCCTGCTCCTCCTCATTAGTCTTTAGGTTTCTCCTCGTCCTCCTCCTCATTAGTCTTTAGGTTTCTCCTCCTCCTCCTTATTAGTCTTTAGGTTTCTCCTGCTCCTCCTCATTAGTCTTCAGGTTTCTCCTCCTGCTCCTCCTCATTAGTCTTTAGGTTTCTCCTCCTCCTCCTCATTAGTCTTTAGGTTTCTCCTCCTGCTCCTCCTCATTAGTCTTTAGGTTTCTCCTCCTCCTCCTCATTAGTCTTTAGGTTTCTCCTCCTGCTCCTCCTCATTAGTCTTTAGGTTTCTCCTCCTGCTCCTCCTCATCAGTCTTTAGGTTTCTCCTCCTGCTCCTCCTCATTAGTCTTTAGGTTTCTCCTCCTCCTCCTCCTCATTAGTCTTTAGGTTTCTCCTCCTCCTCCTCATTAGTCTTTAGGTTTCTCCTCCTCCTCCTCCTCCTCATTAGTCTTTAGGTTTCTCCTCCTCCTCCTCATTAGTCTTTAGGTTTCTCCTCCTCCTCCTCCTCCTCATTAGTCTTTAGGTTTCTCCTCCTCCTCCTCATTAGTCTTTAGGTTTCTCCTCCTCCTCCTCCTCCTCATTAGTCTTTAGGTTTCTCCTCCTCCTCCTCATTAGTCTTTAGGTTTCTCCTCCTGCTCCTCATTAGTCTTTAGGTTTCTCCTCCTCCTCCTCATTAGTCTTTAGGTTTCTCCTCCTCCTCCTCCTCCTCCTCCTCATTAGTCTTTAGGTTTCTCCTCCTCCTCCTCATTAGTCTTTAGGTTTCTCCTCCTCCTCCTCCTCAATAGTCTTTAGGTTTCTCCTCCTCCTCCTCATTAGTCTTTAGGTTTCTCCTCCTCCTCCTCATTAGTCTTTAGGTTTCTCCTCCTCCTCCTCATTAGTCTTTAGGTTTCTCCTCCTCCTCCTCCTCATTAGTCTTTAGGTTTCTCCTCCTCCTCCTCCTCATTAGTCTTTAGGTTTCTCCTCCTCCTCCTCATTAGTCTTTAGGTTTCTCCTCCTTCTCCTCCTCCTCATTAGTCTTTAGGTTTCTCCTCCTCCTCCTCATTAGTCTTTAGGTTTCTCCTCCTCCTCCTCATTAGTCTTTAGGTTTCTCCTCCTCCTGCTCCTCATTAGTCTTTAGGTTTCTCCTCCTCCTCCTCATTAGTCTTTAGGTTTCTCCTCCTCCTCCTCATTAGTCTTTAGGTTTCTCCTCCTCCTCCTCATTAGTCTTTAGGTTTCTCCTCCTCCTCCTCCTCCTCCTCATTAGTCTTTAGGTTTCTCCTCCTCCTCCTCCTCTTCCTCATTAGTGTTTAGGTTTCTCCTCCTCCTCCTCCTCATTAGTCTTTAGGTTTCTCCTCCTCCTCCTCCTCCTCCTCCTCCTCCTCATTAGTCTTTAGGTTTCTCCTCCTCCTCCTCATTAGTCTTTAGGTTTCTCCTCCTCCTCCTCCTCCTCCTCATTAGTCTTTAGGTTTCTCCTCCTCCTCCTCCTCCTCCTCATTAGTCTTTAGGTTTCTCCTCCTCCTCCTCCTCATTAGTCTTTAGGTTTCTCCTCCTCCTCCTCCTCATTAGTCTTTAGGTTTCTCCTCCTCCTCCTCCTCATTAGTCTTTAGGTTTCTCCTCCTCCTCCTCATTAGTCTTTAGGTTTCTCCTCCTCCTCCTCCTCATTAGTCTTTAGGTTTCCTCCTCCTCCTCCTCATTAGTCTTTAGGTTTCTCCTCCTCCTCCTCCTCATTAGTCTTTAGGTTTCTCCTCCTCCTCCTCATTAGTCTTTAGGTTTCTCCTCCTCCTCCTCATTAGTCTTCAGGTTTCTCCTCCTCCTCCTCATTAGTCTTTAGGTTTCTCCTCCTCCTCCTCCTCCTCCTCATTAGTCTTTAGGTTTCTCCTCCTCCTCCTCCTCTTCCTCATTAGTGTTTAGGTTTCTCCTCCTCCTCCTCCTCATTAGTCTTTAGGTTTCTCCTCCTCCTCCTCCTCCTCCTCCTCCTCCTCATTAGTCTTTAGGTTTCTTCTCCTCCTCCTCATTAGTCTTTAGGTTTCTCCTCCTCCTCCTCCTCCTCCTCATTAGTCTTTAGGTTTCTCCTCCTCCTCCTCCTCCTCCTCATTAGTCTTTAGGTTTCTCCTCCTCCTCCTCCTCCTCATTAGTCTTTAGGTTTCTCCTCCTCCTCCTCCTCCTCATTAGTCTTTAGGTTTCTCCTCCTCCTCCTCCTCATTAGTCTTTAGGTTTCTCCTCCTCCTCCTCATTAGTCTTTAGGTTTCTCCTCCTCCTGCTCCTCATTAGTCTTTAGGTTTCTCCTCCTCCTCCTCATTAGTCTTTAGGTTTCTCCTCCTCCTCCTCATTAGTCTTTAGGTTTCTCCTCCTCCTCCTCATTAGTCTTTAGGTTTCTCCTCCTCCTCCTCATTAGTCTTTAGGTTTCTCCTCCTCCTCCTCCTCCTCCTCATTAGTCTTTAGGTTTCTCCTCCTGCTCCTCCTCATTAGTCTTTAGGTTTCTCCTCCTCCTCCTCATTAGTCTTTAGGTTTTTCCTCCTGCTCCTCCTCATTAGTCTTTAGGTTTCTCCTCCTGCTCCTCATTAGTCTTTAGGTTTCTCCTCCTCCTCCTCCTCATTAGTCTTTAGGTTTCTCCTCCTCCTCCTCCTCATTAGTCTTTAGGTTTCTCCTCCTCCTCCTCCTCATTAGTCTTTAGGTTTCTCCTCCTCCTCCTCATTAGTCTTTAGGTTTCTCCTCCTCCTCCTCATTAGTCTTTAGGTTTCTCCTCCTCCTCCTCATTAGTCTTTAGGTTTCTCCTCCTCCTCCTCCTCCTCCTCATTAGTCTTTAGGTTTCTCCTCCTCCTCCTCCTCTTCCTCATTAGTGTTTAGGTTTCTCCTCCTCCTCCTCCTCATTAGTCTTTAGGTTTCTCCTCCTCCTCCTCCTCCTCCTCCTCCTCATTAGTCTTTAGGTGTCTCCTCCTCCTCCTCCTCATTAGTCTTTAGGTTTCTCCTCCTCCTCCTCCTCCTCCTCATTAGTCTCTAGGTTTCTCCTCCTCCTCCTCCTCCTCCTCATTAGTCTTTAGGTTTCTCCTCCTCCTCCTCCTCCTCATTAGTCTTTAGGTTTCTCCTCCTCCTCCTCCTCCTCCTCATTAGTCTTTAGGTTTCTCCTCCTCCTCCTCCTCATTAGTCTTTAGGTTTCTCCTCCTCCTCCTCATTAGTCTTTAGGTTTCTCCTCCTCCTCCTCCTCATTAGTCTTTAGGTTTCTCCTCCTCCTCCTCATTAGTCTTTAGGTTTCTCCTCCTCCTCCTCATTAGTCTTTAGGTTTCTCCTCCTCCTCCTCCTCCTCCTCATTAGTCTTTAGGTTTCTCCTCCTGCTCCTCCTCATTAGTCTTTAGGTTTCTCCTCCTCCTCCTCATTAGTCTTTAGGTTTCTCCTCCTCCTCCTCATCATTAGTCTTTAGGTTTTTCCTCCTGCTCCTCCTCATTAGTCTTTAGGTTTCTCCTCCTGCTCCTCATTAGTCTTTAGGTTTCTCCTCCTCCTCCTCCTCATTAGTCTTTAGGTTTCTCCTCCTCCTCCTCCTCATTAGTCTTTAGGTTTCTCCTCCTCCTCATCATTAGTCTTTAGGTTTCTCCTCCTGCTCCTCATTAGTCTTTAGGTTTCTCCTCCTCCTGCTCCTCATTAGTCTTTAGGTTTCTCCTCCTCCTGCTCCTCATTAGTCTTTAGGTTTCTCCTCCTCCTCCTCATTAGTCTTTAGGTTTCTCCTCCTCCTCCTCATTAGTCTTTAGGTTTCTCCTCCTGCTCCTCCTCATTAGTCTTTAGGTTTCTCCTCCTCCTCCTCATTAGTCTTTAGGTTTCTCCTCCTCCTCCTCATTAGTCTTTAGGTTTCTCCTCCTCCTCCTCATTAGTCTTTAGGTTTCTCCTCCTCCTCCTCATTAGTCTTTAGGTTTCTCCTCCTCCTCCTCATTAGTCTTTAGGTTTCTCCTCCTCCTCCTCATTAGTCTTTGGGTTTCTCCTCCTCCTCCTCATTAGTCTTTAGGTTTCTCCTCCTGCTCCTCATTAGTCTTTAGGTTTCTCCTCCTCCTCCTCCTCCTCATTAGTCTTTAGGTTTCTCCTCCTCCTCCTCATTAGTCTTTAGGTTTCTCCTCCTCCTCCTCCTCATTAGTCTTTAGGTTTCTCCTCCTCCTCCTCCTCCTCATTAGTCTTTAGGTTTCTCCTCCTCCTCCTCATTTGTCTTTAGGTTTCTCCTCCTCCTCCTCATTAGTCTTTAGGTTTCTCCTCCTCCTCCTCATTAGTCTTTAGGTTTCTCCTCCTCCTCCTCATTTGTCTTTAGGTTTCTCCTCCTCCTCCTCATTAGTCTTTAGGTTTCTCCTCCTCCTCCTCCTCATCAGTCTTTAGGTTTCTCCTCCTCCTCCTCCTCCTTATTAGTCTTTAGGTTTCTCCTCCTGCTCCTCCTCATTAGTCTTTAGGTTTCTCCTCCTCCTCCTTATTAGGCTTTAGGTTTCTCCTGCTCCTCCTCATTAGTCTTCAGGTTTCTCCTCCTGCTCCTCCTCATTAGTCTTTAGGTTTCTCCTCCTCCTCCTCATTAGTCTTTAGGTTTCTCCTCCTCCTCCTCATTAGTCTTTAGGTTTCTCCTCCTCCTCCTCCTCATTAGTCTTTAGGTTTCTCCTCCTCCTCCTCCTCCTAATTAGTCTTTAGGTTTCCTCCTGCTCCTCCTCATTAGTCTTTAGGTTTCTCCTCCTCCTCCTCATTAGTCTTTAGGTTTCTCCTCCTGCTCCTCATTAGTCTTTAGGTTTCTCCTCCTCCTCCTCCTCATTAGTCTTTAGGTTTCTCCTCCTGCTCCTCATTAGTCTTTAGGTTTCTCCTCCTCCTCCTCATTAGTCTTTAGGTTTCTCCTCCTGCTCCTCATTAGTCTTTAGGTTTCTCCTCCTCCTCCTCATTAGTCTTTAGGTTTCTCCTGCTCCTCCTCATTAGTCTTCAGGTTTCTCCTCCTGCTCCTCCTCATTAGTCTTTAGGTTTCTCCTCCTGCTCCTCCTCATTAGTCTTTAGGTTTCTCCTCCTCCTCCTCCTCCCCATTAGTCTTTAGGTTTCTCCTCCTCCTCCTCCTGCTCCTCATTAGTCTTTAGGTTTCTCCTCCTCCTCCTCATTAGTCTTCAGGTTTCTCCTCCTGCTCCTCATTAGTCTTTAGGTTTCTCCTCCTGCTCCTCCTCATTAGTCTTTAGGTTTCTCCTCCTGCTCCTCCTCCTCCTCCTCATTAGTCTTTAGGTTTCCCTCCTCCTCCTCATTAGTCTTTAGGTTTCTCCTCCTCCTCCTCCTCATTAGTCTTTAGGTTTCTCCTCCTCCTCCTCCTCATTAGGTTTTAGGTTTCTCCTCCTGCTCCTCCTCCTCCTCCTCATTAGTCTTTAGGTTTCTCCTCCTCCTCCTCCTCATTAGTCTTTAGGTTTCTCCTCCTGCTCCTCCTCCTCCTCCTCATTAGTCTTCAGGTTTCTCCTCCTCCTCATCATTAGTCTTTAGGTTTCTCCTCCTCCTCCTCCTCATTAGTCTTTAGGTTTCTCCTCCTCCTCCTCATTAGTCTTTCGGTTTCTCCTCCTCCTCCTCCTCATTAGTCTTCAGGTTTCTCCTCCTCCTCCTCATTAGTCTTCAGGTTTCTCCTCCTCCTCCTCATTAGTCTTTAGGTTTCTCCTCCTGCTCCTCCTCATTAGTCTTTAGGTTTCTCCTCCTCCTCCTCATTAGTCTTTAGGTTTCTCCTCCTCCTCCTCATTAGTCTTCAGGTTTCTCCTCCTGCTCCTCCTCATTAGTCTTTAGGTTTCTCCTCCTCCTCCTCAATAGTCTTTAGGTTTCTCCTCCTCCTCCTCATTAGTCTTTAGGTTTCTCCTCCTGCTCCTCCTCCTCCTCCTCATTAGTCTTTAGGTTTCTCCTCCTCCTCCTCCTCATTAGTCTTTAGGTTTCTCCTCCTCCTCCTCCTCATTAGTCTTTAGGTTTCTCCTCCTGCTCCTCCTCCTCCTCCTCATTAGTCTTTAGGTTTCTCCTCCTCCTCCTCATTAGTCTTTAGGTTTCTCCTCCTCCTCCTCATTAGTCTTTCGGTTTCTCCTCCTCCTCCTCCTCATTAGTCTTTAGGTTTCTCCTCCTCCTCCTCATTAGTCTTCAGGTTTCTCCTCCTCCTCCTCATTAGTCTTTAGGTTTCTCCTCCTGCTCCTCCTCATTAGTCTTTAGGTTTCTCCTCCTCCTCCTCATTAGTCTTTAGGTTTCTCCTCCTCCTCCTCATTAGTCTTTAGGTTTCTCCTCCTCCTCCTCATTAGTCTTTAGGTTTCTCCTCCTGCTCCTCCTCATTAGTCTTTAGGTTTCTCCTCCTCCTCCTCAATAGTCTTTAGGTTTCTCCTCCTCCTCCTCATTAGTCTTTAGGTTTCCCTCCCTCCTCCTCCTCCTCATTAGTCTTTAGGTTTCTCCTCCTCCTCCTCATTAGTCTTTAGGTTTCTCCTCCTCCTCCTCAATAGTCTTTAGGTTTCTCCTCCTCCTCCTCATTAGTCTTCAGGTTTCTCCTCCTGCTCCTCCTCATTAGTCTTTAGGTTTCTCCTCCTCCTCCTCATTAGTCTTTAGGTTTCCTCCTCCTGCTCCTCCTCATTAGTCTTTAGGTTTCTCCTCCTCCTCCTCCTCATTAGTCTTTAGGTTTCTCCTCCTGCTCCTCATTAGTCTTCAGGTTTCTCCTCCTGCTCCTCCTCATTAGTCTTTAGGTTTCTCCTCCTCCTCCTCATTAGTCTTCAGGTTTCTCCTCCTGCTCCTCCTCATTAGTCTTTAGGTTTCTCCTCCTGCTCCTCCTCATTAGTCTTTAGGTTTCTCCTCCTCCTCCTCATTAGTCTTTAGGTTTCTCCCCTCCTCCTCCTCATTAGTCTTCAGGTTTCTCCTCCTCCTCCTCATTAGTCTTTAGGTTTCTCCTCCTCCTCCTCATTAGTCTTTAGGTTTCTCCTCCTCCTCCTCATTAGTCTTCAGGTTTCTCCCTCCTCCTCCTCATTAGTCTTTAGGTTTCTCCTCCTCCTCCTCCTCATTAGTCTTTAGGTTTCTCCTCCTCCTCCTCATTAGTCTTTAGGTTTCTCCTCCTCCTCCTCATTAGTCTTCAGGTTTCTCCTCCTCCTCCTCATTAGTCTTTAGGTTTCTCCTCCTCCTCCTCCTCCTCAATAGTCTTTAGGTTTCTCCTCCTCCTCCTCAATAGTCTTTAGGTTTCTCCTCCTCCTCCTCCTCATTAGTCTTTAGGTTTCTCCTCCTCCTCCTCCTCATTAGTCTTTAGGTTTCTCCACCTCCTCCTGCTCATTAGTCTTCAGGTTTCTCCTCCTCCTCCTCATTAGTCTTTAGGTTTCTCCTCCTCCTCCTCATTAGTCTTTAGGTTTCTCCTCCTTCTCCTCATTAGTCTTTAGGTTTCTCCTCCTCCTCCTCCTCATTAGTCTTTAGGTTTCTCCTCCTGCTCTCTCCTCATTAGTCTTTAGGTTTCTCCTCCTCCTCCTCATTAGTCTTTAGGTTTCTCCTCCTGCTCCTCATTAGTCTTTAGGTTTCTCCTCCTCCCCTCCTCATTAGTCTTTAGGTTTCTCCTCCTCCTCCTCCTCATTAGTCTTTAGGTTTCTCCTCCTCCTCCTCCTCCTCCTCCTCCTCCTCGTCCTCCTCCTCCTCAGCTCCTCGCCTCCTTTTTGCTACTTCGTGGCTTGTTGCCGAGCAACACGTCCATCTCAGCGATGAGGGGCGGAGTCAGCTGAGACAGAACCTGTAAGAGACCAGTTATATATTTTGTATAGAGTTAATAGAGTACAAATATTAAAGTAGAGTACAAGTACCTCAAACATACACTGAAGTAGCTGAGTAAATGTACTTAGTTACTTTCTACCAGTTCATATACTGTTGGTACCCTGATAGAACCGAGGTTCTCCAGCAGTTGATCTGTGTTGGAGACTCCAAGAAGAACCGAGCTGACACCTTCACTACGGAGACACCACGCTGAGAGAGACAGACAGACAGGTAGAGAGACAGACAGGTAGAGAGACAGACAGGTAGACAGAAGACAGACAGGTAGAGAGAAAGACAGACAGGTAGAGAGACAGACAGGTAGAGAGACAGACAGGTAGAGAAAAAGACAGACAGGTAGAGAGACAGACAGGTAGAAAAACAGACAGGTAGAGGTAGAGAAAAAGACAGGAAGGAAGACAGACAGACAGTTAGAGAAACAGACAGATAGAGAGACAGACCGGTAGAGAGACAGACAGGTAAAGAGAAAGACAGGAGAGAGAAAAGTAAAGAGAAGAAGGTAAAGAGAAACAGACAGATAGAGAGACAGACAGGTAAAGAGACAGTTAGAGAAACAGACAGATAGAGAGACAGACAGGTAAAGAGACAGTCCGGTTGAGAGACAGACAGGTAGAGAGACAGACAGGAAGGTAGAGAAACAGACAGGTAGAGAGACAGACAGAAATGTTTTCAGTGCAATAATAACTTCAGAGCTCATTCCAACATTTAGTGAAGTGAACTCATTCTGACCTTGATAGACTGTAGAGTACCTATAGATGGTGAGTACCTATAGACGGTGGAGTACCTATAGACTGTAGAGTACCTATAGATGGTGGAGTACCTATAGATGGTGGAGTACCTATAGACGGTGGAGTACCTATAGATGGTGGAATACCTATAGATGGTGAGTACCTATAGACGGTGGAGTACCTATAGATGGTGGAGTACCTACAGACTGTAGAGTACCTATAGACTGTAGAGTACCTATAGATGGTGAGTACCTATAGACGGTGGAGTACCTATAGACGGTGGAGTACCTATAGATGGTGGAATACCTATAGATGGTGAGTGCCTATAGACTGTAGAGTACCTATAGATGGTGAGTACCTATAGACGGTGGAGTACCTATAGATGGTGGAATACCTATAGATGGTGAGTACCTATAGACGGTGGAGTACCTATAGATGGTGGAGTACCTACAGACTGTAGAGTACCTATAGACGGTGGAGTACCTATAGATGGTGAGTACCTATAGACGGTGGAGTACCTATAGATGGTGGAGTACCTACAGACTGTAGAGTACCTATAGACGTTGGAGTACCTATAGATGGTGGAATACCTATAGATGGTGAGTACCTATAGATGGTGGAGTATCTATAGACTGTAGAGTACTTATAGACGGTGGAGTACCTATAGATGGTGGAATACCTATAGATGGTGAGTACCTATAGATGGTGGAGTACCTATAGACTGTAGAGTACCTATAGACTGTAGAGTACCTATAGATGGTGAGTACCTATAGATGGTGGAGTACCTACAGCCTGTAGAGTCCCTATAGACGGTGGAGTACCTATAGACTGTGGAGTACCTATAGATGGTGGAATACCTACAGATGGTGAGTACCTATAGATGGTGGAGTACCTATAGACTGTAGAGTACCTATAGACTGTAGAGTACCTATAGACGGTAGAGTACCTATAGACTGTGGAGTACCTATAGATGGTGGAGTACCTATAGATGGTGGAGTACCTATAGATGGTGGAGTACCTATAGACTGTAGAGTACCTATAGATGGTGGAGTACCTATAGATGGTGGAGTACCTATAGATGGTCGAGTACCTATAGACGGTGGAGTACCTATAGACTGTAGAGTACCTATAGACTGTGGAGTACCTATAGACTGTAGAGTACCTATAGATGGTGGAGTACCTATAGATGGTGGAGTACCTATAGACGGTGGAGTACCGATAGACTGTGGAGTACCATAGACTGTGGATTATAGATGGTGGAGTACCTATAGACTGTGGAGTACCTATAGACTGTAGAGTACCTATAGACTGTGGAGTACCTATAGACTGTAGAGTACCTATAGACGGTGGAGTACCTATAGACTGTGGAGTACCTATAGACGGTGAGTACCTATAGACTGTCGAGTACCTATAGACGGTGGAGTACCTATAGACTGTAGAGTACCTATAGACTGTAGAGCACCTATAGACAGTGGAGTACCTATAGACTGTGGAGAAGCTATAGACTGTGGAGTACCTGTAGACAGGTGTTTACCTGTAGACAGTGGTCTTCCTATCGACGTGTGTTTACCTATAGACAGTGGTCTTCCTATAGACGGGTGTTTACCTATAGACAGAGGTCTTCCTATAGACTAGTGTTTACCTATAGACAGTACTCTTCCTATAGATGGGTGTTTATATATAGAAAGGTGTTTCCCTATAGACAGTGGTCTTCCTATAGACGGGTGTTTACCTCAAGACAGTACTCTTCCTATAGATGGGTGTTTACCTATAGACAGTAGTCTTCCTGTAGATGGGTGTTTACCTATAGACAGTACTCTTCTTATAGATGAGTGTTTACCTGTAGACAGTGGTCTTCCTATAGGCGGGTGTTTACCTATAGACAGTGGTCTTCCTATAAACATGTGTTTCTCTAATAGACAGTACTCTTCCTATAGATCGGTGTTTACCTATAGACAGTTGTTTACCTATAGACAGTACTCTTCCTATAGATGGGTTTTTACCTATAGACAGTAGTGATCAACAGCTATCTTTCTGGGTTCAAACTCAGATTTACATCAGCCCTTTTTACTACCAGCTGGCTGGACCTCCAAAAGGGGATTCCAACAGGGTGTACCATCTCCCCCACCCTGTTCATTATGGGAATGAACCTACTGATATCTGCAGCAGAGGGCATAACCAAGGGCCCTAAATTGGAGTCTGGAGTTGTCCAGCCAGTGCTGCGAGCGTTCATGGATGATATCACATTAACAACTGTGACTCATGTCCAAGCAAGATGGGTATTGGGAACTTTGGGCAGCATCGCCTCGTGGGCAGGGATGCTGTTCAAAGCCAGAAAGTCCAGGAGCTTGGTTATACAGAAGGGCAGAGTCACCAGCAAGTTAAGTCTCCAGGTTCAGGGCGAGGTCATTCCATCCATCGAGGACAACCCAATAAAGTACCTGGGGAAGTGGTTCAACGCATCACTGTCAGATGGCACCAACATTGCTGAAGCTGTAAAGCAGTCTGAGGAGTGGCTGAAGAAGATTGATAAATCTTTACTGCCAGGCAAGTTCAAGACCTGGCTGTACCAACATGGCCTCTTGCCCAGGCTCCTTTGGCTCTTCACAGTATACGAGTTCCCCATGACTGCCGTGGAGACCATTGAGAGGAAGATCAACAAGCAGCTACGTAGCTGGCTGGGCATTCCCACAAGTTCCTCCTCAGTGGGCCTCTACATCCGGTCCGGACAGCTGCAACTCCCCCTGTCATCAGCAGTGGAGGAGTACAAGGTGGCAAAATGCAGGGTCGCGTTAAGCCTAAGGGATTCCACCGGTGACCTGGTAAAGTTCCTTGCAGGTGTCACCCCAGGTCTGGGCGCAAGTGGGCTGCCAACGCAGCTGTGGAGCAGGCTGTGAGCTCTCTAAAGCTGCGTGAAATCATTGGCAACCAATGCGTCCATCGGCAAGGCCTTGGCTCTGCTCATTTTCAATCCTGGGGAGATGCAGATGCAAGGACCAGATGAGGTATGGTGCAGGCGGAGGTCCAGGCCAGGGAGGAGGAGAAGCGGTTAGCCAGGGCGGTGGAACAAGGTTCCCAGGGGGCTTGGACAAAATTGGATCTGCCCAAGCGCAAAGTCACGTGGAGAGAGCTGTGGTGACTGGAGCCTTACCGTATCTCCTTCCTCTTGAGGTCTGTATACAACACCCTTCCTTCACCAGTACATCTGCACACATGGGGGCTGAGAGAGGATCCGCTCTGTAAGCTCTGCAGCCAGAGGGGGACGCTGGCACATGTACTGTCTGGGTGCAAAACAGCTTTAACCCAAGGGCGGTATAGATGGCGCCATGACAAAGTTCTCCTCTCGCTCGCTGATGCAATAGAGCGGGAGAGAGGAAGGAAGAGGCCAGCTACGTCAGTTCCAGGGAAGGCGATCACTTTCCTTAAGGAGGGAGCAAGGCCGATTCCAACCACAAGAATAAAGCCCAACATTCTCCAAGCTGCAAGCTCCTGGGAAATGAGTGTCGATGTAGGAAGGAGGCTGCAGTTCCCGGAGGTGGTCCAAACAACCCTCCGGCCTGACATCGTGCTCTGGTCAACCAAGGACCAGAAGATAATTCTGGTTGAACTGACGCTGCCATGGGAGGAAGGCTGCGAAGTGGCCCATGAGAGGAAGGCCTCAAAGTACCAACCTCTGATCCAAGACTGCAGAGACAAAGGCTGGCAGGCGTGGTTGTTCCCTGTGGAGATTGGATGCAGGGGCTTCCCAGCCAAGTCGGCATGGCATTTACTGTCAGCTCTGGGTCTAGATAAGCAAAGGAAGAAGCAAGCTGCCCGTAGAATGGGGGAGGAGGCGGAACGCGCCTCGTGTTGGATCTGGAGCAAACGAGAGGAGGAAGGCTGGAGGCCAGGAGCAGGTGAGCAGTGAGTTGGCCACTCACTGCTGGCCCACCAACCTGAGAGTGTTGTGGTTGAGGGCCGAAACACTCAGTGACGGTTGTGCACCACCTGACGACATCTGCTCCTGGCCAACAGCTGCAGCTACCTGCTAAGGTAGCTAAGGAAGGCACCCACAAGTGTATGCAACAAATCTTCCTATAGATGGGTGTTTACCTGTAGACGGTACTCTTCCTATAGACGGGTGTTTACCTATAGACAGTACTTGTGATAACACTGGATCAAACAGGGTGAGGACTCAAAAGCATGACCAGGAGAGCAGGCAGGTAAAATTCACAATGACTTTTACTCAGGCAAAAGGTTCGGTACACGGAAAGGCAGTCAAAACACAGGCAAACAGATTCAAATCGCTAGGCAGAGTCGTAGTCAAAATTCAGGCTGGTTAATCAAACACACGAGAAGACTTACACAGAAATAGATGCGAGGGCGCTTTCACTCGGGAGTACAAAGACGAACTGGCACAGAAGGAAGGGGAAGCACAGCTTAAATACTAAAGAGGGGAGTGACTAACTATGGACAGGTGAACACAATCAGGGCGGGGGAAGACGATCAGACGCAGGTGAGGGTGGATGGAAAGTAGGTCAGGGATTTCATTCATTCAAAATGTGGAAGAATAGGAGGGCAGGAAGTGACGTGCTCTGAAACAAGAGGGAGAATTAGACTACAAAATAAAACAGGAAATACATACAAAACAAAACACACAACGTATTTTCAGCTTAAGAGCTGACGGGCGTGACAGGACCCCCCCTCCTAGGGACGGCACCTGACCTCCCAAAAGGGTTGGGGTGACGACGGTGGAAGTCACGGATTAAATCAGGGTCAACAATGTTTTTAGTGGACACCCAACATCGCTCCTCTGGGCCATATCCCTCCCAGTCTACAAGATATTGGACCCCCCTTCCTCGGCAGCGGGCTGCCAAGAGATGCTTGACAGTAAACACCGGACCGCCGTCGAGGAATCGGGGGGGGGGTTGGAGGCTGGGACCAGGTTGCTCTCCTTAACAGGTTTAATGCGACTGACATGGAACGTGGGATGAACGTGCATCGACCTGGGGAGTTGAAGTTTGATAGCCACCAGGTTAATGACCTTAGAAATGGGAAAAGGACCGACAAATCTGGGAGCTAATTTACGAGACTCTACTCTTAGTGGGAGGTCTTTAGTGGACAGCCACACTCTCTGACCTGGGCGGTAGCAGGGGGCAGGAGTTCAGCGGCGGTCGGAAGCCTTCTTCCACCAGTTGGTGCTTCTTAGCAGCATCAAGCGGGCTCAATAGGAGAATAGGAGAGGTGGAGAAGCTCTCCTTTAATTTACGGAATGCCTGATCGGCCTGCGGAGTCCATACAAACTTGGTTTGTGTGGAAGTCAGCGAATGGAGAGGCGCAGCAATGTTACTGAAATGGCGAATAAATCTACGGTAAAAGTTGGCAAAACCAAGGAAACGTTGTACCAGTTTACGACTAGTAGGTGTTGGCCAATCAGCTACGGCGCTAACTTTAGCGGGATCCATCTGGATCTTGTCAGGAGCCACAATGAAGCCGAGGAACGAGATTTTAGGGACGTGGAACTCACACTTTTCAGCTTTTACGTATAACTGATGCACTAGCAGACGCTGTAACACATGGCGGACATGACGTTCATGGGTCTGCTGGTCTGGGGAGAAAATCAGGATGTCATCAAGATAGACAAAGACAAACTGATTGAGCATATCACGAAGCACATCATTTACAAGAGCTTGAAACACAGCTGGTGCATTAGTGAGTCCGAATGGCATAACTAAGTACTCGTAGTGACCACTAGGAGTGTGGAAGGCAGTCTTCCATTCATCCCCCTCCCTTATGCGTACCAGGTGGTAAGCGTTTCTTAGG
The DNA here is from genome assembly GCA_947000775.1 of Pterois miles. Classification (NCBI taxonomy): domain Eukaryota; kingdom Metazoa; phylum Chordata; class Actinopteri; order Perciformes; family Scorpaenidae; genus Pterois; species Pterois miles. The sequence continues at coordinate 19,823,561 of CAMQGK010000008.1, forward strand.
TCGGGTTTAGAAAAAACCTTAGCACCCTTTATTTTTATTTTATTTTATTTTTATTTATTTATTTATTTTTTTCCCTCTTGTCAGCGCTGACTCCCATCGTTGAATACCACAAAAGGAGGTAACAACTTTTTATGGGATCTGTGCTTATTTTAGTATTGCACAAAAGTATGTTAATATTTTTAGTGCGTGTGTGACCATGACCGGCCCTCCTGGTAACTAATCTTTATTGGTTTTTCCTATTACGAGCCAGAGAGGGAAGTGCTACGCTTCAGTGAGATGAGGGGAAAATGTGGGATAGATAGGGGGAGATAAGATGGGTTGGGAAGGGTACATGCTATGAATGTGAAGTGCTGATTTATACCCACCAACCAGTAACCTATGAGAAACAACGGAAGGGAGAAAGTTAAACCGTCAGAGATCAAGAGTGATAAAGTGCATGAAGTCCGTGAGTCCAGTGTAAAGTTCGAAGAATGATCTAGCACATTTTTGCGGGTCCCATTAGTTCTCAACAATGGGACTCGGCAGGTGCTGGCAGGCCCTGAACCCAATCGTGCATGTGTTATTGACACCGAAGCCCAGAGCGGCTGTCGTGACTAAACCTGGGCAAACTGGTCAAGTGCACCCCCCCCATCCCAGGGTATGAGAGCACCAAGGAGGCAACACCCAGATAGCCATCAGAGCCGCCGGGCCGCACGCACACCCAGATGCCCAGAGGAGGCAGCGGCTGACACCCCCCGGAGCACCCCGAACAGGGCCAGGGGGCATGGGGCACGAGGGCCCAACCGCCACCCAACACCCACCCCCGACCGATGCATTAGCCCCGGCGGCCACCAGGGCAACCAATCCAGCACCACGACGTTCCAGGGGCCACAGCAATAGGGGGCCCACCAGGGACGCGGGAGACCCCCCAGACCACAACCCCCCCGACCCGGAGACCCCACAGCGACAGCGGGCTGAACGTTGGGCTCCCTCAACGCCCAAAAGCCGGAGGGGACTGAGCCCCACCAGTAACGGCATGTCCAGAGGGTTCACCATTACTCCCCTATTACTATGGTTCCCCGATTCCAGACGAGGAACCATTCACCCTCCACCATGTGTGAGTGCAACCTCAAGTGTAATGTAATGTGGTGCATTAAAAGTTGGGTTGGACCGCAAGGGGGCAGGGGACGGGCCAGAGGAGTACAGAGGATGGTTACTCTGCAGCCTTCCCTGACCCCGCTCCCAAAGCCAACGCAGACATCCCCAAATTTTGTGTGTACTGCATTAAAAGTGGAAACTGGGAGGGGGCAGTAGGAAGGAGGCGAGGAGGACGCAATGTCCTGGGGCTCTGCAGTCCGCCTCGCCCCACAACCCACTGACCCCCGTCCCACCCGTCCACGGAGCCCTAACTTTGTGACCCTATATGTGCCTAAGAGTAATATATACAGTGAGATGTGAGATGCGTGAAGTGCACAGCAAGAGGCAGTCCAGTGTGGGCCCAGGCAGAGGGAAGTTGGGGAGAGGCGGAAACGCTCTCCAACCCTGATGCGCAGGGCCCCGGGACCAAAAGGGAGGGGGGTGAGTGGGGGCCCCGCAAACCAAACAGGCCCCACCAACGCGGCCAGTCCCAGCAGTCGCAGCACCAGAGCAGCACCCCAGACCCACACAGGCCAGCCGCCCACGGTACCCCGACCCGAGAGGGAGACGGAGCCATCCCCAAGGGCGCACAGACCGCCGGCCCCCCACCCCAACCCCGAAGGCCCCAGCACCGAGGACGCAGGGGACACAGACCGTCCGCCGTACTACCCCCCGGGACAGTACCGGCCCCAGAAAAGGTCACGGCCAGCAGTATTTGATCCCCAGTGGCATCACACAGGTCCAAACAGGAGCCTGTGTGTGGATGAGCGAGTGCCCCCACGGAGAGAGGCCAACCGGGCCCGAGCCCACCCCCAGGCCACGGAGGACCCCCAGCCCCCCCAGAGGAGGGAGAGAGGGCGTGGAGGAGTGGGAAGGCAGGGGAGGAGAGAGGAGGAGGGAGGCAGGGGCGGAGAGGGACGGGGGAGCGACAGGAGGCCGACCCACCCCAAACCCCCCACGCCATCCAGGGGACCCCAGGAGAGACCCGCCGCCACCACCCCAGGAACCCAGGAGAGCGCCCAGCTACAGCAGCCCCAGGGCCGAAAGGCGAGACAACCGATACTCCCAGTCCCAGGGGGGGCAGGGAAGCAAGAGCCAGTCGGGCCCAGCAGAGCCAGACAACAACCCTGGGGATAAGAATGAAAAGAAAAGGACACTTCAAAAAAGACATGCAAAAGTGATGGGAGTAATTGAAACAGGCGTAGACTCAGTCAACTAATGGCATGTAATCAATGAGCTGACAGGGAGAAGAGGAGAAAAAAAAAAAAAAAAAAAAAAAAAAAAAACCCACACAGAACACAAAACAGAGACAAGGAACAACATAGAACACAGAACAGATACAAATAGAACACGAGGGATAAAGGGGGGGCATCATGACTGGCAGTGTGGAGAAGTAAATGATTTATGGATTGGGGGGCATCAGCTAACAGGCAAAGCGGTTGGTAGATTTAAAGCTGAGAGAAGAGTAGGGGTCCAGGTTGCTTCAAACTGTTGAATTTGGTTTTGGAGAGAAGCTGAAAGTTTTTCCATGGCGATGTAGTCCGTCAGAATGTTTAGCCAGTGTGTTATGTTAAGTTTATGTCTGGTTTTCCAATTCATGAGAATAGTCTTTTTGGCGGTGGCTAAAGCGATAAGTACAGATCTGGTATTGTTAGGGTCTGGATTGATTACTGATAAATCACCAAGTAGACACAGAGAAGGGGACAGTGGGAGGTTATAGCCCCATAAGTTAGAGATTTTGCTGATGACTTCCTCCCAGAACTGATGCACCGGAGGACAGAGCCACATGGCGTGGAAGTAGTCATCCGGTGTGTTTAGTGTGCATGAAGAACATGTATCGGAATCAGCGAATCCCATTTTGTGCATTCTGTGTTGGGTGAAGTGGGTTCTATGGATTACTTTAAATTGTATCAGTTGTATGTTTGAGTTTTTAGTCATTGTGAAGGTGTTATGACAGATTTGTTCCCAGAATCCCACACTGGGACTGAACAATAAATCTTTTTCCCATTTTTCTATTGGAAGTGAGATTGTTGAATCTATGTTCAGTAAAAGTTTGTATAATTTGGAGAATATTTTCTTGCGGTCTTTAATCTTGAGTAAGTCTTCTGTCAGGGCAGGAGGGTTTAAGTTATTATTTGTGATGCTGATTTTTGTTTTAAGAACAGATTTTAACTGGAGATATCTGAGATATTGATCGGTCCCAAGGCCGTACAGTTGAACGAGATGGTCGAAGCTCATCAGGTTGTTATTATGGAATATGTGGTGCAAGTGTGTGATCCCTTTGTCTTTCCAGGTGACAAAGTTTAGAGATGAGTTGTTGAGGGTGAAATCTGGATTGTGCCAAATGGGAGTGTATTTGCAGGGGGTTAATGTGGATTTACAAATTTTATTAATTTTCCACCACGCGGTGAGCGTTGTTGAGATGACAGTATTTTTGATTGTGACGTTTTATATTGTGTTTGGAAACGAAGGGGGGAGGAAAATTATGATTAATCCATTTGAAAATGTAATGTAACTGACTTCCCAAGAAGTAAAAGTGAAAATTTGGTGCTTCGAGACCTCCCATAGATTTATTTTTTTGTAATGTTGCTAATTTAATCCTTGGTGTTTTATTTTTCCAGTAGAATTTGTTTGTTATGGAGTCTAGTGTCTGGAACCAGTTGGTAGTCGGTTGGGTCGGAATCATTGTGAAGAGGTAGTTTTTTTAATTTTTGGTAGTATTATCATTTTAACTGATGCAATTCTGCCTATAATAGAAAGTGGGAGATTCATCCAGCGATTTAGGTCGTCTTGGATATTTTTCAATATTGGGGTATAATTTAATATGAATAACTCTGACTATTTGAGACAAATGTTGATACCCAAGTATTTTATATTGCCAAAAGATATTGGAGGGGATTCGTTTAGGGATGCAGCCCTCCCCTCTCTCTCACATAGAGGTAGAATTGTGGATTTGGTCCAGTTAATTGAATAGTCTGATATCCTGGAAAAATTGTTAATTAAAGAAATGCACTGTTGCAATGAGTTGGATGTGGCCTGGAGATACAGTAATACATCATCTGCATAAAAACTAATCTTGTGATGTGTGTTAGCTATCCGAATACCTTGAATGTTATCGTTTTGGCGAATTGCAGCTGCGAGTGGTTCTATGAATATGGCAAACAGAGATGGAGAAAGTGGACATCCTTGTCTTGTTCCTCTATGTAGTGCAAATGGTTGTGATGTTATTCCATTAGTTGTGACCATCGCCATGGGTGATGTGTATAATGTTTTAATCCAGTGGATGAACGACTCTCCAAAACCAAATTTATGTAATGATGCCAGTAGAAATGTCCTGTTCACTCTATCAAAGGCTTTTTCTGCATCAAGGGAAGCAATCAAGATGTTTAGATTGTTTACTTGAGCTGTGTTTATCAGATTAAATAGTCGACGCATACTGTCAGATGAGTGTCTTCCTTTAATAAATCCGGTCTGATCTGGGTGTATTATTAACGGGATAACCTTTTCTACGCGGTTGCATAGAGCTTTAGTGATTATTTTAATGTCCGTATTGATAAGAGACAGAGGGCGATAGCTGGAACACTGAGTTGGATCTTTGTCTGGCTTTAGCAACAGTGAGAGGAGGGCAGCGTTCATGTATTGTGGGATTTGGGAATTTTTCTTGATTTCTTGGCACATTCTCAAGAATAATGTTGAGACTGAAATCCAAAAATGTTTGAAAAAGTCAGAACTAAATCCATCTGGACCAGGAGCTTTGTTATTTGGCATTTGGATAGGTGCTTTAAAATATTCATCCTGTGTTAGTGGTTTATCCAATTCATTTGCCTGTTCTTTGGGTAATTTAGGCAGATTTAGGTTGTTTAGGAAAGAATCAATATCTGATGTATCTGGTTCATGATTTGAGGTGTATAATTTACTGTAGAATGCTCGAAAAGCATTGTTAATATCTTCATCTGTTTGCATTAGTGTCCCAGCTGAATCCTTAATCACTGAAATTAGAGATTTTTCTTTATTGCGTTTAAGTTGATTTGCAAGATATTTTCCAGATTTGTTATTATGTGCAAATTTTTCTTGTCTTAGTCTTTCAATCATAAATTGTGTTTTTTTATTGATAATATTTTCTAGTTGAAATTTAACTTCTCTTAGTTTGTTATGGGTTTGTTCAGAAGGGTTGCTAGCATAAGAGTCAGTCAGCTTTTGTAGCTTCCCTTCCAAGTCTTTTTCAATCTCTATTTCTTTTTTTTTCTTATATGACGAATATGATATAATCCTTCCTCTCATAACTACTTTAGCTGTTTCCCATAATAATGTTGCTGATGTTTCAGGGGAATCATTAATTTCCATAAAGTTCACCCATTCTGTTTTAAAGTAGGTAACAAAATCAGGATCTTTAAGCAGAGAGTTATTAAAGCGCCATCTTGTGACCGAGGTTCTGGTCTGCTTGGAGTTTAGAGAAAAGGAGACCGGAGCGTGGTCACTGATCAGAATCGGATATATTTTAGTATCTGAAACCTTCTGTATGGTGGAGTTAGAAATGAGACAGAAGTCAATACGGGAGAATGAATTGTGGACGTGTGAGAAGTAGGAATACTCTCTGGAAGTTGGATTTCGGAGTCGCCAGACGTCTCCCAGGCCAAATTCATCCACGTATTGTTTTAAAATGTCTGATGAATTCCAAAGTCTAAATGAATTTGATATGTTCGATCTGTCTAATGTCCAAGACTGTGTTGAAGTCACCTCCAATTACTATTATTGAATCAGGGATATTATTGAGTAAACAGAAAAAATTGTGGAAAAATGAGGGATCATCAGTGTTTGGACCATAGAGATTTGCAATTGTGATATTATCATTGTACAGTGAGGCATTTAAAATAATGTAACGCCCCTCTGGGTCTATGATTGTTGAGTTCTTGATTAATGGTATTTTTTTGTTCACTAAAATTGAAACCCCTCTTTTTTTGGAATTATAAGTTGCTGAGTAGATTTGGTTATACTGGGGATGTTTCAGTTTGTGTTCTTCAGATGGAGATAAATGAGTTTCCTGTAATAGACATATGTCTGCTTGTAATTTAATTAAGTGATTAATGATTTTAGTTCTTTTTGCCTGTGAATTGATGCCCCGAGTATTCCAGGTTACAAATTTAAGAGTTGACATTAGCATAAAAATTGTAATCACAGTGATCATATTTTTTAAGTGCCCTGATGCCAGACATGGGGGTAGGTAGACGGGTGGACAGACAGACAGGTGGACACACAAACAGGTAGTGAGATGACGAACACATTAGCGGACGGATGGACAGACAGACAGGTGGACACACAGACAGGTAGTGGGATGACAAACACACAAGTGGACAGATGGGTGAACATACATGGGAGCGTCGGCGGAGAGCAGAGACAGCGTGAAATATAAACCATATTTAATAAATAATGAGCAGCGGTAGACATCAGGTGAGTGTGTGTCTGTGCTGTCGGGTGTTTACAGCCAGGTAATGACGCTGTTGTCGCGGTACAGCTGACCATCTACATACAGTTTATCTACTGAGATGACGGCGCGTTTCCCCTCCTGAATGAATCGTTTCCGTATGGGAAATAATGTTTTCCGTCTTTCTTGTATTGTTTTGGGAAACTGATCGTTCATTCCTAGACGGGTTCCTTTGAGTTCCTTGCCCCTGCTCTTTACCAGTTCTTTATCCTGATAGTTAACAAACTTCGCGATGATCGGTCTGGGTCGGGTGTCGGTAGTGTTGGTGGTACCGATGCGGTGAACGCGGTGGAATGAGATCCTCTTGACGGCGTCCGGAGCCATTTTGAGCTGCGCCTGCATGAAGTTTTTAATAGTCTTCTCTGGGGATTCCTGGGTGTTTTCTGGTATCCCAGAGAAGATTAAGTTTTCACGCATGCTGCGGGCTTCGATGTCGAGGATGGATTCTTTCATAGATGCGTTTTCTTTTTTAACCTCGGTGAGTTGCGTTTGTAATGTTTTAACAGTGCTTTCTATCGTCTTGTTAGACTCCATAAGCGACTGTATTTGCCCCTGGCTGAATTCGAGGCTTTCCCGGAGACCCTGAAACTCTTGGTGGAGAATTTCTTCCAGGCTAATCCTCGCATCTAAGGAGGCAAGTGTGGTGTTAATGTTAGCGAGCAGTGTCGCGACATACGATTCGTCTGTGTTGAGCCCATCCATGTCTGTGGATGAGTTCCTGAAACGCTTGTGCCCTGTCGGTGTTTCCATGATGCAGAGCCTATCAAAACAATCGTCAATATATTGTTCAAGTGAATCCAGGTTTGCGTTTCGCGGGTGTAGATTGAGAAATGATTAATGTTTGTCTACTCGAAGTTGTGTCCAGTGCAGGGTACCGCCATGACAGTTTGCCACCCTCTCAGCTGACGCTCTGACGCTCCTCTGACGCTCAGCCTTCCTCTCTCCTGACGCTCCCCTGAGGTGCAGCTCAAGCACCTTAGCACCCTTTAACAGTTCAAACGCAGATGAAATGAGAGGGAGGGGGTACCTGTTCTTTATGGTGATCTAGTGAGTCCTCTGTAGTCGATGCATGGTCGAAGGGACCTGTCCTTTTTGTCCACAAAGAAGAATCCCGCCCCAGCAGGGGACGAGGAAGGACAGATGATCCCCGCCGCAAGGGAAGACTCGATGTACTCATCCATAGCTCTCTGCTCGGGGGCGGAGAGGGAATAGAGACGTCCCTTCGGAAGAGATGTGCCTGGGAGGAGATCAATGGCGCAGTCATACGCTCGATGACGGGGCAGGGAGGTAGCCTTAGCCTTGTTGAACACCTCCCGCAGATCGTGATAGCAGGCTGGGATGCCGGACAGGTCAGGGTGTTCACTGGAAGCTGGAGTGGAGTTCAGAAGTGATGAGGTAGTACCCACCATCAACACTGGAGGCGTAGTCTGGGACTCAGGAAGCTCCGAAGGTGAGACAGATGAGTAACAGGTTAGAGCACATTCCCCTCCCCACCCCAAGATATTACCAGAAGACCAATCAATACATGGTTTGTGTTTAATAAGCCATGGTAGGCCTAAAATCAGAGGGTGAAGAGGGGAATTAAACACATGAAAACTCAGAGTCTCTGTGTGGTTACCAGCCATGATCAATTTCACTGGTTGAGTGCAGTGAGTGACTCGACCCAGGGGGCATCCGTCCAGTGCGTTGGCCTCCAGAACCTCGGGCAGGGGAGTCTTCCGTAGATTGAGTGCATTCACCAACCTCCAGTCCATAAAGTTTTCATTGGCCCCAGAATCCACCAGGACCGGACAGTGCAGTGACTGAGATTGAGAAATCAGCTGTACCTGAGTTAAAGGGCGAGAGGAATACTTGGAAGAGGAAGTTTGGCTCACCAGCACCCTCTCTCTCACCGGCGAGCCTGGTCTTTTGACGGGCATGTCAACAGGAAGTGTCCCAGCTGGCCACAATAAATGCATCTCCCCTCCCGTAGGCGTCGCTGCCGCTCCTCAGGAGTCAGCCTGGCTCGAGCCACCTGCATTGGCTCATCCGGGGCACTAGAGGGAGATGTAACACCACTCACCTCTGCTGGTGAAGGAGGGCGCCAAGCCGGGCGGAAGCGAGCAGACTGCCTCGACGGGCCTGGAGGTGGAACAGCACTCTTGCGTCTCTCTTTTTCTCTTTCCCATAACCGGTTGTCAATTCGGATCGCTAATGCAATGACCGAGTCGGGATCAGAGGGGATGTCCAACAGGGCCAACTGGTCCTTCACTGCATCAGAGATGGTGTCTAGCAGGGATGCATCATTCCTATCCGCTGTCTACAGCCAGCGTACGGAACTCAATCGCGTAGTCCGACACTCT
>CAMQGK010000008.1:19837500-19842500 GCA_947000775.1 Pterois miles
GACAGACAGTCAGTCAGAAAGACAGACAGACAGACAGTATCAGTCAGTCAGACAGACAGTCAGTTAGATACCAGTCAGTCAGTCAGTCAGACAGACAGTCAGTCAGATAGACAGTCAGACAGTCAGTCAGTCAGTCAGTCAGAAAGACAGACAGACAGACAGACAGATAGACAAACAGACAGACAGTCAGTCAGTCAGTCAGACAGACAGTCAGATAGACAGTCAGACAGTCAGTCAGTCAGTCAGTCAGTCAGAAAGACAGACAGACAGTCAGTCAGTCAGTCAGACAGACAGTCAGATAGACAGTCAGACAGTCAGTCAGTCAGTCAGACAGTCTGACAGACAGTCAGTCAGATAGACAGTCAGTCAGTCAGAAAGACAGACAGACAGTCAGTCAGTCAGATAGACAGTCAGACAGTCAGTCAGTCACAAAGACAGACAGACAGACAGTCAGTCAGTCAGTCAGACAGACAGTCAGATAGACAGTCAGACAGTCAAACAGACAGTCAGTCAGGCAGACAGACAGACAGACAGACAGTCAGTCAGACAGACAGACAGACAGTCAGACAGTCTGAAAGACAGTCAGACAGACAGACAGTCAGTCAGTCAGATAGACAGTCAGACAGACAGTCAGTCAGTCAGAAAGACAGACAGACAGACAGTCAGTCAGTCAGACAGACAGTCAGTTAGATAGACAGTCAGACAGTCAGTCAGTCAGTCAGAAAGACAGACAGATAGACAAACAGACAGACAGTCAGTCAGTCAGTCAGTCAGACAGACAGTCAGATAGACAGTCAGACAGTCAGTCAGTCAGTCAGTCAGACAGTCTGACAGACAGTCAGTCAGATAGACAGTCAGTCAGTCAGTCAGAAAGACAGTCAGTCAGTCAGATAGACAGTCAGACAGTCAGTCAGGCAGACAGACAGACAGACAGACAGATAGTCAGTCAGACAGACAGACAGACAGTCAGACAGACAGACAGGCAGACAGACAGACAGACAGACAGACAGACAGATAGACAGTCAGACCGACAGTCAGTCAGTCAGTTAGATATACAGACAGACAGTCAGTCAGTCAGTCAAACAGACAGACAGACAGTCAGACAGTCAGACAGACAGACAGTCAGACAGACAGTCAGTCAGTCAGTCAGATAGACAGACAGACAGACAGTCAGTCAGTCAGACAGACAGACAGTCACACAGACAGTCAGTCAGTCAGACAGACAGACAGTCAGACAGACAGTCAGACAGACAGACAGACAGTCAGTCAGACAGACAGACAGTCAGACAGACAGGCAGTCAGTCAGACAGACAGACAGACAGACAGTCAGACAGACAGTCAGTCAGACAGACAGACAGTCAGACAGACAGACAGTCAGTCAGACAGACAGACAGACAGTCAGTCAGACGGACAGACAGTCAGACAGTCAGACAGACAGTCAGTCAGACAGTAGACAGACAGACAGACAGACAGACAGACAGACAGTCAGACAGACAGTCAGACAGACAGAAAACAAAAACACACCCAGACAGACAGTCAGACAGACAGGCAGTCAGTCAGACAGTCAGACAGACAGACAGACAGACAGTCAGACAGTCAGACAGTCAGACAGACAGACAGTCAGTGTTATGAGGTATTAATAACATGTTTTGTCTCAGTAACTGAATGGATATAAATCTATCAGGTTAAAGTTTGATCCAGTAAAACTCGTCCTGCTGTTTCTAATCAGTTTGCATGTTGTTGGGAAGTGGACTGTTGTACATACAGCGTTTTTCTAGTCTTCCCAGCGCTCAGAGCTCTTTACACCACATGTCAGCATTCACACATTCACACACATATTCAGACGCTGATATCAGGGGCTGAGGAGCCAGCTGTGCCCACCAGGTTCTGATCTAAATACTCATTCACACACTGATGGGTCAGCCCTCAGGACCAGTTTGAGGTTCAGTGTCTTGGTCAAGGACACATCGACATGTGACCGGAGCAGCCGGGGAACCACCGACCTTCTGATTGGTGGAGGACCTGCTCTAACCTCTGAGGGACAGCCGCCCCCAACCCTGAAGTTCTGCTGAAGTTCTGCTGAAGTTCTGCTGAAGTTCTGCTGTGTTCTGCTCTACCATGATCTCCATGGCGTTCCAGCGCGACGTTCCCCAGTACATGGCCAAACCCTGATCGATCACAAAGGTCATCGCACGAACAACTTCTGGAAACACAAACAGGAACAGCTTCAGGTATAGAACATATTAACCCCCCGAGACCTGCTGTAGAACATGTTAACCCCCCGAGACCGGCTGGAGAACATGTTAACCCCCCGAGACCGGCTGGAGAACATGTTAACCCCCCGAGACTGGCTGGAGAACATGTTAACCCCCCGAGACCTGCTGTAGAACATGTTAACCCCCCCGAGACTGGCTGGAGAACATGTTAACCCCCCGAGACCTGCTGTAGAACATGTTAACCCCCCGAGACTGGCTGGAGAACATGTTAACCCCCCGAGACCTGCTGTAGAACATGTTAACCCCCCGAGACCGGCTGGAGAACATGTTAACCCCCGAGACCGGCTGGAGAACATGTTAACCCCCGAGACCGGCTGGAGAACATGTTAACCCCCGAGACCGGCTGGAGAACATGTTAACCCCCGAGACCGGCTGGAGAACATGTTAACCCCTCGAGACCGGCTGTAGAACATGTTAACCCCCTGAGACCGGCTGGAGAACATGTTAACCCCTCGAGACCGGCTGTAGAACATGTTAACCCCCTGAGACTGGCTGTAGAACATGTTAACCCCCTGAGACCGGCTGGAGAACATGTTAACCCCCTGAGACCGGCTGGAGAACATGTTAACCCCTCGAGACCGGCTGTAGAACATGTTAACCCCCTGAGACTGGCTGTAGAACATGTTAACCCCCTGAGACCGGCTGGAGAACATGTTAACCCCCTGAGACCGGCTGGAGAACATGTTAACCCCCTGAGACCGGCTGGAGAACATGTTAACCCCCTGAGACTGGCTATAGAACATATTAACCCCCTGAGACCGGCTGGAGAACATGTTAACCCCCGAGACCGGCTGGAGAACATGTTAACCCCCTGAGACCAGCTGTAGAACATGTTAACCCCCTGTCTGTGGATGCCCAGTGCCCTGTTGTCCTATTGCTGCTGGATCTCACAGCAGTCTTTGACATGGTGGACCATTCAGTCCTCCTGTCACGTCTAGGTAATTTTGTTGGCATCCACGGCCCTGAAGTGGTTTACATCTTACTTGTCCTGTAGAACCTTCTCCGTTATGGTTGGTGACCTGTCCTCTTTCAGTTCTCTTCTCTCCTGCGGAGTCCCACAAGGTTCTGTTCTTGGTCCCATCCTCTTTTCATTATATATGTTGCCACTTGGGTCAATTATAGCTAGGCACAACCTTTCGTTTCATTTTTATGCAGACGATTTACAGATCTATCTACCAGTGAAGCCTGATACTAATAGTGCAGTATGTTCTTTGTTTGGGTGTATTGCTGATGTTAAGCAGTGATTGGCCCTTTCTTCGTTGAAATGATGATGAACTGAGCGTATCGTGTTTGCGGATGCTGTGACGGCTGACTTTGACATCTTGTCTTCAAAGCTCAGTCCAGTTGTCAGAAATCTGACCTTCGACAGCCATCTGAGGTTTGATGACCAAATCAACAACGTTGTCAGGACTAGTTTCTTCCAGTTACGTCTCCTGACCAAAGTTAAAATGGTTTTCAGCCATCCCGACCCTGAGAAAGCCGTCCACGCTGCAATCAGACCAGACTGCTGCCCTTAATGTTGGCGTCGCCCGGTCTTCTCTGAGTCGCCTTCAGCTAGAGCAGAACGCTGCTGCCATCTTTAACCATCATTAATAGACCAGAGCTCATCAGTCCTGTTCTTAACTCCCCTCACTGGCTTCCCGCCCTTTACAGGACTGATTTTAAACTTTTAAAGTTTGATTTTAAAATCCTGGTGGAGCTCTGAGGTCAACTAATCAGCTGTTGATGGAGGTGATCAGGTCAAAGCCCAAACCCTGGGCTGACCGAGCCTTTCTGCTGCTGCTCCCAGGTTCTGGATAAGCTCCTCATCTCTGACCTGGACCTCTTCAGATCCAGACTACTGACCTGGACCTCTTCAGATCCAGACTACTAACCTGGACCTCTTCAGATCCAGACTACTGACCTGGACCTCTTCAGATCCAGACTACTGACCTGGACCTCTTCAGATCCAGACTACTAACCTGGACCTCTTCAGATCCAGACTACTGACCTGGACCTCTTCAGATCCAGACTACTAACCTGGACCTCTTCAGATCCAGACTACTGACCTCTTCAGATCCAGACTACTGACCTGGACCTCTTCAGATCCAGACTACTGACCTCTTCAGATCCAGACTACTGACCTCTTCAGATCCAGACTACTGACCTGGACCTCTTCAGATCCAGACTACTGACCTCTTCAGATCCAGACTACTGACCTGGACCTCTTCAGATCCAGACTACTGACCTCTTCAGATCCAGACTACTGACCTGGACCTCTTCAGATCCAGACTACTAACCTGGACCTCTTCAGATCCAGACTACTGACCTCTTCAGATCCAGACTACTGACCTGGACCTCTTCAGATCCAGACTACTGACCTCTTCAGATCCAGACTACTGACCTGGACCTCTTCAGATCCAGACTACTGACCTGGACCTCTTCAGATCCAGACTACTGACCTGGACCTCTTCAGATCCAGACTACTGACCTGGACCTCTTCAGATCCAGACTACTAACCTGGACCTCTTCAGATCCAGACTACTGACCTCTTCAGATCCAGACTACTGACCTGGACCTCTTCAGATCCAGACTACTGACCTGGACCTCTTCAGATCCAGACTACTGACCTCTTCAGATCCAGACTACTGACCTGGACCTCTTCAGATCCAGACTACTGACCTGGACCTCTTCAGATCCAGACTACTAACCTGGACCTCTTCAGATCCAGACTACTGACCTGGA
>CAMQGK010000008.1:19847500-19850000 GCA_947000775.1 Pterois miles
TACTAGTACTACTATATCCTGGTCTCCTCTGAAACCAGAGAACCTGGTGGATCCATCAGTACCAACCACACTACTACTACTACTACTACTACTACTACTACTACTACTACATGCTGGTCTCCTCTGAAACCAGAAAACCTGGTGGATCCATCAGTACCAACCACTACTACTACTACTAGTACTACTACATCCTGGTCTCCTCTGAAACCAGAGAACCTGGTGGATCCATAAGTACCAACCATTACTACTAGTACTACTACTACTAACACCACTACATCCTGGTCTCCTCTGAAACCAGAGAACCTGGTGGATCCATCAGTACCAACCACTACAACTACTACTACTACTACTACTACAACTACATCCTGGTCTCCTCTGAAACCAGAGAACCTGATGGATCCATCAGTACCAACCACTACTACTACTACTGCTACTACTACTACTACTACTATATCCTGGTCTCCTCTGAAACTAGAGAACCTGGTGGATCCATCAGTACCAACCACTACTACTACTACTACTACTACTACTACTACTACTACTACTACTACATCCTGGTCTCCTCTGAAACCAGAGAACCTGATGGATCCATCGGTACGAACCAGATAAGACTACTACTACCACTACTACTACTACCACTACTACTATTACTACTACTACTACTACATCCTGGTCTCCTCTGAAACCAGAGAACCTGGTGGATCCATCAGTACCAACCACTACTACTACTACTACTACTACTACTACATCCTGGTCTCCTCTGAAACCAGAGAACCTGGTGGATCCATCAGTACCAACCACTACTACTACTACTAGTACTACTACATCCTGGTCTCCTCTGAAACCAGAGAACCTGGTGGATCCATCAGTACCAACCACTACTACTACTACTACTACTACTACATACTGGTCTCCTCTGAAACCAGAGAACCTGGTGGATCCATCAGTACCAACCACGACTACTAGTACTACTACTACTACTACTACATACTGGTCTCCTCTAAAACCAGAGAACCTGGTGGATCCGTCAGTACCAACCACTACTACTACTACTACTAGTACTACTACATCCTGGTCTCCTCAGAAACCAGAGAACCTGGTGGGTCCATCAGTACCAACCACTACTACTACTACTACTAGTACTACTACATCCTGGTCTCCTCTGAAACCAGAGAACCTGGTGGATCCATCAGTACCAACCACTACTACTACTACTACTACTACTACTGCTAGTACTACATCCTGGTCTTCTCTGAAACCAGAGAACCTGATGGACCCATCAGTCCCACCCACTACTACTACTACTACTACTACTACTACATCCTGGTCTCATCTGAAACTAGAGAACCTGATGGATCCATCTGTACCAACCAGGTCAGACTACTACTACTACTACTACTGCTACTACTGCTACTACTACTACATCCTGGTCTCCTCTGAAACCAGAGAACCTGATGGATCCATCAGTACCAACCACTACTACTACTATTACTACTACTACTACTAGTACTACATCTTGGTCTCCTCTGAAACCAGAGAACCTGAAGGATCCATCAGTACCAACCATTACTACTACACTACTACCCTAACAGAGAACAGACAACTACTACTACTACTACTACATCCTGGTCTCCTCTGAAACTAGAGAACCTGATGGATCCATCAGTACCAACCAGGTCAGACTACTAAACACCATCTTCTCTCTGAAACCAGAGACTGATGGATCCATCAGTCCACCACCCCACTACTACTACTACTACTACTACTACATCCTGGTCTCCTCTGAAACCAGAGAACCTGGGAGGATCCATCAGTACCAACCAGGTCAGACTACTACTACTACTACTACTACTACTGCTACTACTACTACTACCACTACTACATCCTGGTCTCCTCTGAAACCAGAGAACCTGATGGATCCATCAGTACCAACCACTCTACTACTACTACTACTACTACTACTACTACTACTACTACATCCTGGTCTCCTCTGAAACCAGAGAACCTGATGGATCCATCAGTACCAACCATCTACTACTACTACTACTACTACTACTACTACTACTACTACATCCTGGTCTCCTCTGAAACCAGAGAACCTGGGAGGATCCATCAGTACCAACCAGGTCAGACTACTACTACTACGACTAGTACTGCTACTACTACTACTACCACTACTACATCCTGGTCTCCTCTGAAACCAGAGAACCTGGTGGATCCATCAGTACCAACCAGGTCAGACTACTACTAAACTACTACTACTACTACTACTACTACTACTACATCCTGGTAACTAGAGACCAGTTTCCCTCTTGGGCACTGCCGAGGTGCCCCTGAGCAAGGCACCGAACCCCCAACTGCTCTGGGCGCTTGTCAGGAGCAGCCCCCTCACTCTGACATCTCTCCATTGACAGAGTGTAAAACTGAATTTCCTCACTTCTTTTTCTTTGTTTCAGAGGATGGATGGCTTTCCTAGCTGATACTATACTACACTACAGTG
>CAMQGK010000008.1:19855000-19860000 GCA_947000775.1 Pterois miles
TTAAGTGTGTGTGTTAAGTGTGTGTTACAGTGTGTGTTACAGTATGTGTTAGATTGTGTGTTAAGTGTGTGTTAAGTGTGTGTGTAGTGTGTGTTAGATTGTGTGTGTTAAGTGTGTGCTACAGTGTGTGTGTTAAGTGTGTGTTAAGTGTGTGTGTTAGTGTGTTTACAGTATGTGTTAGATTGTGTGTTACAGTGTGTGTGTTACGGTGTGTGTTAAGTGTGTGTTAAGTGTGTGTTAAGTGTGTGTGTTACAGTGTGTGTTAGATTGTGTGTGTTACAGTGTGTGTGTTACAGTGTGTGTTAGATTGTGTGTGTTACAGTGTGTGTGTTACAGTGTGTGTTAGATTGTGTGTGTTAAGTGTGTGTGTTACAGTGTGTATGTTACAGTGTGTGTTAGATTGTGTGTGTTACAGTGTGTGTTACAGTGTGTTATAGTGTGTGTTCCAGTGTGTGTGTTACAGTATGTGTTAGATTGTGTGTGTTATAGTGTGTGTTCCAGTGTGTGTTAGATTGTGTGAGTAATAGTGTGTGTTATAGTGTGTGTTACAGTGTGTGTGTTACAGTGTGTGTTAGATTGTGTGTGTTACAGTGTGTGTTAGATTGTGTGTTACAGTGTGTGTGTTACAGTGTGTGTTAGATTGTGTGTGTTACAGTGTGTGCTACAGTGTGTGTGTTACAGTGTGTGTTACAGTGTGTGTGTTAGTGTGTATTACAGTATGTGTTAGATTGTGTGTTACAGTGTGTGTGTTACGGTGTGTGTTACAGTGTGTGTTACAGTGTGTGTTACAGTGTGTGTGTTACAGTGTGTGTTAGATTGTGTGTGTTACAGTGTGTGTGTTACAGTGTGTGTTAGATTGTGTGTGTTACAGTGTGTGTGTTACAGTGTGTGTTAGATTGTGTGTGTTACAGTGTGTGTGTTACAGTGTGTATGTTACAGTGTGTGTTAGATTGTGTGTGTTACAGTGTGTGTTACAGTGTGTTATAGTGTGTGTTCAGTGTGTGTGTTACAGTATGTGTTAGATTGTGTGTGTTACAGTGTGTGTTAGATTTTGTGTGTTAAGTGTGTGTTAAGTGTGGGGGGCGGAGTAGCTAGTCTGTAGGGAGTTGACTTGGGAACCGGAGGGTCACCGGTTCAAGTCCTGACATGGACAAAAACTGAGTGTGAACTGGTAGCTGGAGAGGTGCCAGTTTACCTCTTGGGCACTGCCGAGGTGCCCCTGAGCAAGGCACCAACCCCCAACTGCTCGGGGCGCTTGTCTGGAGCAGCCCCCTCACTCTGACATCTCTCCATTACTGCATGTGTGTGTGTGTTTGTGTGCATGTACCATGTATAAGTTAAACAGAGTGTAAATTGAATTTCCCCACTGTGGGACTAATAAAGGTAGATCTTCTTCTTCTTCTTCTTCTACAGTGTGTTATAGTGTGTGTTACAGTGTGTGTGTTACAGTGTGTGTTAGATTGTGTGTGTTACAGTGTGTGTTAGATTTTGTGTGTTACAGTGTGTGTTACAGTGTGTTATAGTGTGTGTTACAGTGTGTGTTAGATTTTGTGTGTTACAGTGTGTGTTACAGTGTGTTATAGTGTGTGTTACAGTGTGTGTTAGATTGTGTGTGTTATAGTGTGTGTTACAGTGTGTTATAGTGTGTGTTACAGTGTGTGTTAGATTGTGTGTGTTACAGTGTGTGTTACAGTGTGTTATAGTGTGTGTTACAGTGTGTGTTAGATTGTGTGTGTTACAGTGTGTGTTACAGTGTGTGTTACAGTGTGTTATAGTGTGTGTTACAGTGTGTGTTAGATTGTGTGTGTTATAGTGTGTGTTACAGTATGTGTTAGATTGTGTGTTATAGTGTGTGTTATAGTGTGTGTGTTACAGTGTGTGTTAGATTGTGTGTGTTATAGTGTGTGTGTTACAGTATGTGTTAGATTGTGTGTGTTATAGTGTGTGTTCCAGTGTGTGTTAGATTGTGTGAGTAATAGTGTGCGTTATAGTGTGTGTGTGTGTGTGTTACAGTATGTGTTAGATTGTGTGTGTTATAGTGTGCGTTATAGTGTGTGTGTGTGTTACAGTATGTGTTAGATTGTGTGTGTTATAGTGTGTGTTATGTGTGTGTGTGTGTGTGTTCCAGTATGTGTTAGATTGTGTGTGTTATAGTGTGTGTTATAGTGTGTGTGTGTGTGTGTTACAGTATGTGTTAGATTGTGTGAGTAATAGTGTGCGTTATAGTGTGTGTGTGTGTGTGTGTTACAGTATGTGTTAGATTGTGTGTGTTATAGTGTGTGTTATAGTGTGTGTGTGTGTGTTACAGTATGTGTTAGATTGTGTGAGTAATAGTGTGTGTTATAGTGTGTGTGTGTGTGTTACAGTATGTGTTAGATTGTGTGTGTTATAGTGTGTGTTATAGTGTGTGTGTGTGTGTGTTACAGTATGTGTTAGATTGTGTGTGTTATAGTGTGTGTTATAGTGTGTGTGTGTGTTACAGTATGTGTTAGATTGTGTGAGTAATAGTGTGCGTTATAGTGTGTGTGTGTGTGTGTTACAGTATGTGTTAGATTGTGTGTGTTATAGTGTGTGTTATAGTGTGTGTGTGTGTTACAGTATGTGTTAGATTGTGTGTGTTATAGTGTGCGTTATAGTGTGTGTGTGTGTGTGTTACAGTATGTGTTAGATTGTGTGTGTTATAGTGTGTGTTATAGTGTGTGTGTGTGTGTTACAGTATGTGTTAGATTGTGTGTGTTATAGTGTGTGTTATAGTGTGTGTGTGTGTGTGTTACAGTATGTGTTAGATTGTTTGTGTTATAGTGTGTGTTATAGTGTGTGTGTGTGTGTGTTACAGTATGTGTTAGATTGTGTGTGTTATAGTGTGTGTTATAGTGTGTGTGTGTGGGTTCTCACCGAGTCCTAAGCAGGACACTCTCAGACCAGATTTCCCAAGATTCCTGCAACAACAGTCAGTTAATGAATGAGTGAATGAGGTGATCTACGCTTTCCGTTCGTCTGGTTCCCGGATCTACGTCTGGTTCCCGGATCTACTTCTGGTTCCCGGATCTACGTGTGGTACCCGGATCTACGTCTGGTTCCCGGATCTACGTCTGGTTCCCGGATCTACGTCTGGTTCCCGGATCTACGTCTGGTACCCGGATCTACGTCTGGTTCCCAGATATACGTCTGGTACCCGGATCTACGTCTGGTTCCCGGATCTACGTCTGGTACCCGGATCTACGTCTGGTACCCGGATCTACGTCTGGTTCCCGGATCTACGTCTGGTACCCGGATCTACGTCTGGTTCCCAGATATACGTCTGGTACCCGGATCTACGTCTGGTTCCCGGATATACGTCTGGTTCCTGGATCTATGTCTGGTTCCCGGATCTACGTCTGGTTCCCAGATATACGTCTGGTACCCGGATCTACGTCTGGTTCCCGGATCTACGTCTGGTTCCTGGATCTATGTCTGGTTCCCGGATCTACGTCTGGTTCCTGGATCTATGTCTGGTTCCCGGATCTACGTCTGGTTCCCAGATCATCTGCTGGTCTCTCTCTGAGGGTTTCTCTCTGTTAGTTTAGTTAATATTATTATAATTTATTCAATTTTATTCCTCCATCAGACCATCCCTCCATCCCTCCAAATGTTGATAAGGACCAGACATCTTCTGTCACGTGATACACGCCATCCCTCCATCATCCATCCCTCTATCCATCCCTCCATCTATCCATCATTTCCCATCATCCCCCCCCCCCAAACCCCCAAAAAAAAACTATTTTCCCCCCCCCCCCCTCCATCCATCATCCCTCCACCCATCACTCCATCATCAATCTATCTATCCCTCCATCCCCCATCCCTTCATCATCCATCCATCACTGTATCATCCATCCATCATCCCTTTATCTTTCCCTCCATCTATCATCCCTGCATCCCTCCATCATCCATCTATCCATCTATCCCTCCCTCCCTCCCTCCTGGTCTCTGTAGAGACTGACCTGTGATTGGTCAGTCTCCTCAGGAACTGACCAATCAGAGGTCAGCAGTGTGATTAGAGCAGAGTTCTAATTAAAACAGAGACTCAGTTAAAACCTCACTGGTTCATTCTGAAGGTCAAACAGATGGTTCAGACCACAAGAGTACATGAGAGTACACTCAGTACATGAGTACACAAGAGTACAGCCGAGTACACTCTGTACACAAAAATACACTCAGTACATTCAGGGTACACTATTGTGTGAACTAAAAAAAGCTTCATTCTGACAAGGAGCTAAAAATACATCAGCTGGTGATTCAAGACTCACTTCACAGTTTAAAAAGAGACAGACGCTCCTTCAGGTCCAAGTCCAAGTCCTGAATATTTAGGTCAGAGTCCAAGTCCAAGTCCTGAATATTCAGATCAGAGTCCAAGTCCAAGTCCTGAAAATTCAGGTCAGAGTCCAAGTCCAAGTCCTGAATATTCAGATCAGAGTCCAAGTCCAAGTCCTGAAAATTCAGGTCAGAGTCCAAGTCCAAATCCTGAATATATATCATACTAATTTTTGCTTAACGAAGTTAACTAAGTTATCAAGGTTCTTGTCAGAGTCCAAATCCAAGTTCAACCAAACTACAGACATCAAATAAACCAAACTACAGCCATCATATAAACCAAACTACAGCCATCAAATAAACCAAACTACAGCCATCATATAAACCAAACTAAAGCCATCATATAAACCAAACTACAGCCATCATATAAACCAAACTACAGCCATCATATAAACCAAACTACAGCCATAATATAAACCAAACTACAGCCATCATATAAACCAAACTACAGCCATCAAATAAACCAAACTACAGCCATCAAATAAACCAAACTACAGCCATCATATAAACCAAACTACAGCCATCATATAAACCAAACTACAGCCATCACATAAACCAAACTACAGCCATCATATAACCAAACTACAGTCATCACATACACCAAACTACAGCCATCAAATAAACCAAACTACAGCCATCATATAAACCAA
>CAMQGK010000008.1:19865000-19940000 GCA_947000775.1 Pterois miles
TATTAGTACTGTGTTTACGGGTGTTGTCTGTGTTGTTGTTGGGTTGTTTTGGGTTTAGTACTGTGTTTAGAGGTATTAATATGTTTTTAGAGGTATTAGTACTGTGTTTAGAGGTATTAGTACTGTGTTTAGAGGTATTAATATAGTTTTTAGAGGTATTAGTACTGTGTTTACGGGTGTTAGTACTGTGTTTAGAGGTATTAATATAGTTTTTAGGTTTGTACTGTGTTTAGAGGTATTAGTACTGTGTTAGAGGTATTAGTACTGTGTTTAGAGGTATTAATATAGTTTGATTTACTGGTTTAGAGGTATTAGTACTGTGTTTAGAGGTATTAATATAGTACTGTGTTTAGAGGTATTAGTACTGTGTTTAGAGGTATTAGTACTGTGTTTGAGGTATTAATATTGTTTTTAGAGGTATTAGTACTGTGTTTAGGGGTATTAGTACTGTGTTTAGAGGTATTAATATAGTTTTTAGAGGTATTAGTACTGTGTTTATGGGTGTTAGTACTGTGTTTAGAGGTATTAATATAGTTTTTAGAGGTATTAGTACTGTGTGTAGAGGTATTAGTACTGTGTTAAGAGGTATTAGTACTGTGTTCAGAGGTATTAGTACTGTGTTTAGAGGTATTAATATAGTTTTTAGAGGTATTAGTACTGTGTTTACGGGTGTTAGTACTGTGTTTAGAGGTATTAATATAGTTTTTAGAGGTATTAGTACTGTGTTTACGGGTGTTAGTACTGTGTTTAGAGGTATTAATATAGTTTTTAGAGGTATTAGTACTGTGTTTAGGGGTATTAGTACTGTGTTTAGAGGTATTAATATAGTTTTTTGAGGTATTAGTACTGTGTTTAGAGGTATTAGTACTGTGTTTAGAGGTATTAATATAGTTTTTAGAGGTATTAGTACTGTGTTCAGAGGTATTAGTACTGTGTTCAGAGGTATTCATATAGATTTTAGAGGTATTAGTACTGTGTTTAGAGGTATTAGTACTGTGTTAGAGAGGTATTAGTACTGTGTTTATGGGTGTTAGTACTGTGTTTAGAGGTATTAATATAGTTTTTAGAGGTATTAGTACTGTGTAGAGGTATTTATAGATTTAGAGGTATTAGTACTGTGTGTAGAGGTATTAGTACTGTGTTTAAGAGGTATTAGTACTGTGTTCAGAGGTATTAGTACTGTGTTTAGAGGTATTAATATAGTTGTTAGAGGTATTAGTACTGTGTTTAGAGGTATTAGTACTGTGTTCAGAGGTATTCATATAGTTTTTAGAGGTATTAGTACTGTGTTTAGAGGTATTAGTACTGTGTTAAGAGGTATTAATATAGTTTTTAGAGGTATTAGTACTGTGTTTAGAGGTATTAGTACTGTGTTTAGAGGTATTAATATAGTTTTTAGAGGTATTAGTACTGTGTTTAGAGGTATTAATATAGTTTTTAGAGGTATTAGTACTGTGTTTAGAGGTATTAGTACTGTGTTTAGAGGTATTAATATAGTTTTTTGAGGTATTAGTACTGTGTTTAGAGGTATTAGTACTGTGTTTAGAGGTATTAATATAGTTTTTAGAGGTATTAGTACTGTGTTTAGAGGTATTAGTACTGTGTTTAGAGGTATTAATATAGTTTTTAGAGGTATTAGTACTGTGTGTAGAGGTATTAGTACTGTGTTAAGAGGTATTAGTACTGTGTTTAGAGGTATTAATATGTTTTTAGAGGTATTAGTACTGTGTTCAGAGGTATTAATATAGTTTTTAGAGGTATTAGTATTGTGTTAGAGGTATTAGTACTGTGTTTAGAGGTATTAATATGTTTTTAGGGGTATTAGTACTGTTTTGAGGTATTAATATAGTTTTTAGGGGTATTAGTACTGTGTTCAGAGGTATTAATATAGTTTTTAGGGTATTAGTACTGTGTTCAGAGGTATTAGTACTGTGTTCAGAGGTATTAGTACTGTGTTTAGAGGTATTAGTACTGTGTTCAGAGGTATTAGTACTGTGTTTAGAGTTATTAGTACTGTGTTTAGAGGTATTAATATAGTTTTTAGAGGTATTAGTACTGTGTTTAGAGGTATTAATATAGTTTTTAGAGGTATTAGTTTTGTGTTCAGAGGTATTAGTACTGTGTTCAGAGGTATTAGTACTGTGTTCAGAGGTATTAGTACTGTGTTCAGAGGTATTAGTACTGTGTTTAGAGTTATTAGTACTGTGTTTAGAGGTATTAATATAGTTTTTAGAGGTATTAGTACTGTGTTTAGAGGTATTAATATAGTTTTTAGAGGTATTAGTTTTGTGTTTAGAGGTATTAGTACTGTGTTCAGAGGTATTAGTACTGTGTTCAGAGGTATTAGTACTGTGTTTAGAGTTATTAGTACTGTGTTTAGAGGTATTATTTGTGTGGGTTTTGGGTTTGTCTCGTATATAGTTTTTAGAGGTATTAGTACTGTGTTTAGAGGTATTAATATAGTTTTTAGAGGTATTAGTTTTGTGTTTAGAGGTATTAGTACTGTGTTCAGAGGTATTAGTACTGTGTTTAGAGGTATTAGTACTGTGTTCAGAGGTATTAGTACTGTGTTTAGAGTTATTAGTACTGTGTTTAGAGGTATTAATATAGTTTTTAGAGGTATTAGTACTGTGTTTAGAGGTATTAATATAGTTTTTAGAGGTATTAGTTTTGTGTTCAGAGGTATTAGTACTGTGCTTAGAGGTATTATTACTGTGTTAGAGGTATTATTAGTGTTTTCAGAGGTATTAGTACTGTGTTTAGAGGTATTAATATAGTTTTTAGAGGTATTAGTACTGTGTTCAGAGGTATTAATATAGTTTTTAGAGGTATTAGTTTTGTGTTAGAGGTGTTAGTACTGTGTTTAGCGGTATTATTACTGTGTTAGAGGTATTATTAGTGTGTTAGAGGTATTAGTACTTAGAGGTATAATGTTTTTAGAGGTATTAGTACTGTGTTCAGAGGTATTAATATAGTTTTTAGAGGTATTAGTACTGTGTTCAGAGGTATTAATATAGTTTTTAGAGGTATTAGTTTTGTGTTCAGAGGTATTAGTACTGTGTTTAGAGGTATTATTACTGTGTTCAGAGGTATTATTAGTGTTTTCAGAGGTATTAATATAGTTTTTAGAGGTATTAGTACTGTGTTAGAGGTATTAATATTTTTAGAGGTATTAGTTTTGTGTAGAGGTATTAGTTGTGTAGAGGTATTAGTATTTAGGGGTATTGTGTTGAGGTATATAGTTTTTAGGGGTATAGTACTGTGTTCAGAGGTATTAATATTTTTAGGGGTATTAGTACTGTGTTTAGAGGTATTAGTACTGTGTTCAGAGGTATTAATATAGTTTTTAGGGGTATTAGTTTTGTGTTCAGAGGTATTAGTACTGTGCTTAGAGGTATTATTACTGTGTTCAGAGGTATTATTACTGTATTCAGAGGAATTACAGCCACCCTTGGGTCTGTGCCTCACCCATCTCTCCTGTCTCACCTGTATGACTCACCTGTATGACTCACCTGATGACTCACCTGAATGACTCACCTGAATGACTCACCTGAATGACTCACCTGTATGACTCACTTGTATGACTCAGCTGTATGACTCACCTGTATGACTCACCTGTATGACTCACCTGTATGACTCACCTGTATGACATGTGACACTGCTCCATGGTGACGTCACACTCCTTCAGGTAGACCTCCAGGCGTCGTCTCTCCATCAGCCTCCTCGCGGCCTCCAGGATCTGAGACGCCAGCATGGATTCTCCCTTTTCCTTAGTTTCTTTCTTCCCGTCGCTCTTCTCCGGCCTCCCAGAATTCCCTCTGTTCATCTTTGGCTTCTTGTTGAAGCCGTACAGCTCCTCCACCGAAAACTTCCCGCCTTTTCCTCCGGCCGCCGCTGGCCCGACGGCAGCTCCCGTCGCTGACACTCGACCGGCAAACATGGCCGACACTGAAGAGGGAGATAAACGCAGAGGCTACTGCTAACGCTAGTGCTAACGCTAGCAGTGGAAACCAAAATATCAAGGCTGACAATAAAAGCTGTCATTTAGTTGTAGTTTGAAATTGTCTTTACGGTTCCTTTAAACTACATGTCCCATCAGCCCCTGCAGGACGTAACACACACTTTACCTGGTTAAAGGTGTCTGAGTCCTGTCGTCCTCTCTCTGTGTCCACCTTCATCTGTCTGTCTCTCTGCTGATGCTCTCATATTAATCTTGTTGGTTTAATCCCACCAATCAGAGCTCAGATCGCACATCTCTCTCTCTCTCTGTCTGTCTGTCTCTCTCTCTCTCTCTGTCTGTCTGTCTCTCTGTCTGTCTCTCTCTCTCTCTCTCTCTCTCTCTGTCTGTCTCTCTGTCTCCTGTTACTGATAACAAGAAGGATTTATATATTTCTCCAAAATATCAAACTCTGTGTCCAGATGTTAAATATGGCCTCCTGCCCAGAACCCAAATTAATCTGACCCTAATCTCTCTCTCTCTCTCTCTCTCTCTCTCTCTCTCTCGTCAAATCTTGGCTGAGGAAACTCTCATCAAAATCTAAGGAAGTCAGCATAGAGAGAACATTTCAGCACTATGAGAACATTTCAGCATAGAGAGAACATTTCACCACTATGAGAACATTTCAGCATTGTGAGAACATTTCAGCATTGTGAGAACAATTCAACACTATGAGAACATTTCACCACTACGAGAACATTTCAGCATTGTGAGAACATTTCACCACTATGAGAACATTTCAGCATTGTGAGAACATTTCACCACTATGAGAACATTTCAGCATTGTGAGAACATTTCACCACTACGAGAACATTTCAGCATTGTGAGAACATTTCAGCATTGTGAGAACATTTCAGCATTGTCACAACATTTCACCACTATGAGAACATTTCAGCATAGAGAGAACATTTCAGCATAGAGAGAACATTTCAGCATAGAGAGAACATTTCAGCATTGTGAGAACATTTCAGCATTGTGAGAACATTTCAGCATTGAGAGGGCAGTTCTTGTGACGGAGCGCCTCTAAACGCCCCATCACGGTCTGACCGGCACGCTCTCTCTCTCTCCTGAGTGCAGCGGTCGGGAGCTCACACCTCGCGCGTTCATTGGCCGGCGGAGTTCCGTGCCAGAAAAACTAACTGTAACACATATATGGTCACATTGCTGCACGCGGCAGGCGTCCGAGGGTGCACACTCGGCGTCTAAAAGCGGTGCACTAACATACACACAGACGCACACACGCTCACCTGGGTTTTCTGCTTCTGGTACCTCTGGTTCGTGGACCAAACAGAGGCACTCCTGGGGACGGCACAGATAGGCTGTTTGGCGCGCTTCAGGTGGTCAGATGACCACGGACGGTACCAATATGATTAATTTAGGTATATGTTGCTGTTTTACTGTGGTCGAGTAATGTGTGTAAACAGCGAAATATAATTGTTTTTGAGGTACTGGATGGAGGTCAGTATTTATAGTGGTTTTGTAATGGTTTGTGTATATTTGGCTGAGTTCTACCTTAAAAACCCTGTAAAATGTGGATGGGTTTGCCCAGGGGAGGAGCTAAGGGGGATATAAGGTGGCCTCTGCTCACTCAAGGAGGAGAGAGTTGGTTGGGACACAAGTGCGTAAAGTTGACTGCTGCATTGATGCTGTATTTTCAGTTTGTTTCTGCTGTAAATAGTTGTAAATTTGTAAATGGTTCTCACTTTTGGTTGGGTATATTTTACCCAATACAATATCCTTGATAAAAAGCAGTTTTATCAATTCAGGTAAATTCCACCCGTAAAATATGTTACTCTCTATCACTAAAGTCGGGTGAAAATCACCCGAACGCATGCCTCTTGAAAAAAACCATAGATGGGAGGAGGGAAACAAACATACAATTAATAACATCAGTAAGCAGCCTGAAGCTACCCAAGGACCCATGAAACTCAGACAATGGCAACACAATGAAAATCACATAACAAGAATTGTGTGGGTGAAAATCACCCGACGTTAGTGTTCTAGGGTTAAACGAACCCATGACATTTGGTGTCAGAAGTGGGATATGGCCAGTCGACGGAGACGCATCCGGTTTTCAGGAAGACGGACCTGAAGCAGGAAGCAGCAGGTGAGGAAGCCTGGGCCACAGATGAAGAGGTCGAGGGTGGTGTTGCTGCTCCAGCCCGGCAGGCAGCCTCAGGAGCACCAGGAGCTGGAGAGGAGCTGCTGGCCATCATGAGGACCTTCCTGGAGGGACAGCAGAGAAGAGAGGAAGGGTTTCTGGCAGAGCTCCGAGGACTCCGGGCTCCGGGTCTGAGGGCAGACCTGTTGGGGACACCAAGATTCCCCAGTATGTGGCTGCAGAGGACATTGAAAATTACCTGCTTCGCTTTGAGCGGATGGCCAAAACGTGGGGTTGGCCAGAGAGTGAGTGGGCATGTCGCCTAGTGCCGCTACTCTCAGGAAAGATAAGATAAGATAAGATGAGATATTCCTTTATTTGTCCCACAGTGGAGAAATTTACATGTTACAGCAGCAAAGTGGATAGTGCAATAAACAAGAAGCATAGATTTTAAAAGAGTATTAATACAAATAAATAAAACAATATATACAATATATATAAGGCACTTGAGGAATACATGGCGATGTACGAGGAGAGGGCGCACTGGCAGCGCTCCTGATTAAGTTCGACATTTCGCCAGAGACGTATCGTCAGCAGTTCCGGTCCATGGTGGTTCCACCTGGAGAGAACCCGACAGAGACCTACAGCGGTTAAAAGGTCTCTACCGACGATGGATTCGCCCAGAGCAGCACACAAAGGAGCAGATTGGTGAGAAGATCATCCTAGAGCAGCTGCTACATGTCCTCTTGGCAGACATCCGCACCTGGGTGAAGGAGCATGAGCCGACAGAGGGACTAGCTGCGGCCAAGTTGGCGTTGCAGTACCTCAATGCATGGAGAGGAGGCCCAGCGATGTACCAAGGTGGCACCAGTCGTCAGGCGTCTTCACAGCCCTGACCAGCAGCCAGAGCCAACCCACATCTGCCGGGAGAAACCTGCCCTGCACCCCGCCAGCACAGTCCTGGTAAGGACTTTATCTCTTTTTACTGCCAGCAGCCCAGGCACAAGGCTTCTCTGTGCCCCATTAGAAAAGCCAAAGTAAGTGGTGCATGCTACACTCCTCGGTCGGAGGAGGTAAGCACTAAGGGAAGACGGCAGTGGTTTAAAAACGTGACCATTAATGGGACAGCCGTGACAGCGCTAGTTGACTCTGTTAGCTTCCTGACGCTGGTCCAAAGGGATTTAGTGCCAACGGGCATCGTGGATTACAGCAAACAGGAAGACATTTTGTGTGTGCATGGGGACAGCCATTCCTACCCTACCACAGAGCTGTCGGTGGTAGTGGATGAGCAAACTTATTTGATGACTGTGGGCGTGGTGGAAAAGTTACCGGTAGCTGCCATTCTGGGGTGGGACTTACCTGTACTGCTGGACATGCTGCTGGATGCGGAGCCCAAAGACAATGGCTGTGGTAGGGTTTGGTCAGGCCCAGTGATCACCCGTGCCCAGGCCAAAGCGGAGGTGATGCCTGTCCGAGGGCAGGAAAAGGAACCGGAGCCAGACCCTTTTTCAACCCTGGACAGCAGTTTGTGTGAGGGGGGCACAAAGGGCCCGCGAAAGTCCCGCCGCCAGCGGCGCTTTGAAAAGGGTCTAAAGTCCCGAGAACAATACTGTAGGGAGGGACTGACAAAGGACATGTGGGAGGTGCCAGGGGACATTGGGGCCTTGCAAAAAGAGGATGGGACGCTGAAACCATTGTTTGCCAAGGTGGTTGGGGGCCCAGATATGGCCAAGGGGGATGAAGAATGTTTTATTGTGGATAATGATGTTTTGTATGTGGTAGCTGATCATGTGAAACGCCTTGTGGTTCCTGTGCTGTGTCGGCCGATGATATTGGACCTGGCACACACCTTGCCTTGGGCGGGTCATCTTGGTCGCAACAAAACATATCTACGCATATCCACCAGGTTCTATTGGCCTTCTATGTACAATGATGTGCAGAATTTCTGTAAAACCTGTCCCAGCTGTAAAAAAATGTGCTATTTACGCCAGTCAGACCGGGCCTACCTTGGTTCTGGGTCAGACCTTGGTTATGGAGCCTGATGGCCACCAACAGAAAGGACTGACCCAGACGGTTTGTAGTGGGCCGAGGGGGGATCGGTCTCTGGGTGAATGTACTCCTCATCTGGACCAGTTGGTCATAGAGGTGGTGGGAGGGGTTCTCCTCCTGGTCCTCCCCTCTGCCACCACCTCCAGACTGTCCAGCTCACATCCAACCACAGACCCAGCCCTCCTCACCAGTTTGTTCAGTTTGGTGGCATCTCTGGTGCTGATGCCACCCCCCCAACATACCACGGCGAAGAACAGAAAGCTGGCTACTACAGACTGGTAAAACATCTGGAGTAGCCTGTTGAACACACACACACACACACCGCACACGACGGAAAACACGGAGAGCCGACACGTTGAAGGTCCTCACCTTCTCAGGAAGAATAGTTTGCTCTGTCCCTTCCTGTAGAGGCCTCGGAGTTGTTAGACCAGTCCAGTTTACTACTACTACTACTACTACTACCCCCACTGTAGAGGCCTCGGAGTTGTTGGACCAGTCCAGTTTATTGTTTAAGTGAACTCCCAGGAACTTGTAGTTGTCCACCACCTCCACCTCCTCCCCACGGATGGTGATGGGAGTAGGAGAGCTCTTCCTCCTCCTCCGGAAATCCACCACCAGCTCTTTGGTCTTACCAATATTGAGCTGTAGGTGGTTGATGTCGCACCACCTCACGAAGTTCTCCACCAGGGTCCTGTACTCCTCCTCGTTGTCATCTGTGATGCAGCCGACGATGGAGGAGTCATCGGAGAACTTCTGCAGGTGGCATGTTCCGGAGTTGAAGCAGAAGTCGGAGGTGTAGATGGTGAACAGGAACGGTGACAGCACAGTTCCCTGGGGAGCATCGGTGTTGCTCACCAGCACGTCAGACAGGCTGCCCTGCAGTCTGACATACTGTGGTCTGCTGGTGAGGTAGTCCGTAATCCAGTCCACCAGGTCGTGGTCCACCTGCATAGCTGAGAGCTTCTCAGCTAGCCGGTGTGGTTGGACTGTATTGAATGCACTGGAGAAGTCGAAGAACATGATTCTCACTGTGCTCTGCGGCTTCTCCAAGTGCGTGTAAGCTCTGTGGAGCATGTAGATGATGGTGTCGTCCACGCCAATGTTTGCCTGGCATGCAAACTGAAGGGGGTCCAGGGAGTCACTCACCAGGGGCCTGAGGTGCTGCAGGACCAGTCGCTCCAGGATCTTCATGACGTGTGACGTCAGAGCGACTGGCCTGTAGTCGTTGGGGGTGTTAGGGAGTCCTTTCTTGGGCACTGGGACGATGCAGGAGGTCTTCCAGTGCTGTGGTACCTTCTTCAGCCTGAGAGAGAGGTTGAAGAGGTGCTGGAACGCTCCTGCCAGCTGCCCTGAACACGCCTTAAGCACCCTGGGGTTGATGTTATCAGGTCCCCTGGCCTTGTTGGTGTTCACCCTGGAGAGCTGCTTCATCACTTGGCTAGAAGTGATGACCAGGGATGGTGCTGGTGTTGATGTGCTGAGAGGGAAGGGGGAGGGAGATGAGGAGTGGGAGAGGTGAGGGCAGGAGGGCGGGGGAAGTGGGGAGATGAGAGTGGGAGGGGGAGGGGTGCTGGGGTTGAATGGAGGGGAGGGGGCAGGGAGGGTGTTGTGGGGGGAGGGGATTGAAAGGTTAGGATAGGAGAGAGAGGAAGAAGAGGGGGAGAGGGGAGAGGGGGGAGGGGGGGCTCCAGGGTTGGTGGGTGGAGGCTCAGGATGTCCTGCTGGGCTGTTGGGGGCTGGATGGTCAAACCTGTTGAAGAACAGGTTTAGCTGGTTGGCCTGTTCCAGCGTCCCCTCCACTGCAGGGCCTGACTGTTTGTAGCCCGTTATCCTCCTGAAGCCTCCCCACACCTCCCTGGCTCCTTGTTGGCCCATTGATACGTAGCAGTGGGGGGCACCAGTACATTTTGGTGGTCTGTGATTACGCCACAAGGTTCCCTGAGGCTTTCCCCGTGCGCACTGTCACTGCTCCTGCTGTGTTGTGTTGTCTTGTCCAACTGTTTTCCACAGTTGGGGTTCCGGACGAGATTATTACAGACCAGAGGACCAATTTCACCTCCAGACTCCTGCAGCTCTTCCATCGACATTTGGGCATTTCGGCGATCAACACCACCCCGTACCACCCGCAAACGGATGGCTTGGTCGAGCGATTCAACCAGACCCTGAAGAGGATGCTGCAGAAGTTCGTGGATGATACTGGACGTGACTGGAACCAGTGGTTGCCATATCTGCTGTTTGCCTACCGGGAGGCTCCCCAGGCATCCACTGGTTTCTCCCCATTCGAGCTGCTGTATGGCTGGGAGGTCCAGGGGCCGTTGGACCTGCTACGAAAGACCTGGGAGGTTCCTGCAGCCGGTGCCAGCAATCGCAGTGTGGTCCAGTTTGTGTTGGTGATGAGGGACCGGCTGGCAAAGTACCGAGATGAGGCTGAGCACAGTCTACGTGAGGCCCAGCAGAGCCAGAAAGCATGGTACGACCAACAGGCCAGACAATGAGAGTTCCATCCCGGCCAGAAGGTTCTGCTCCTCCTGCTGTCCTCCAACTGCAAGCTGCTTGCTAAGTGGCAGGGTCCATATACAGTTCTCAGAAAAATGGGCCCTGTCACCTACGAGGTCCACCAACCGGACAAGAAAAAGACGAAGCAGATCTACCATGTCAATCTGCTGAAGGAGTGGAAGGAGGCGCCGGTCCAGGTTCCTGTGGCATCCCTGCTGGGGGCGGAGGTGGACAGTGAAGGAGAGGAGGAGCCTACCCTAGCCAACCTCAGCCAGCCTGCTGAACCTGCCCTCCACCATCTCCCTTCCCCCCAGTCGTGCCAGCTGATCGAGGTGTTCCAGTGAGTCTCCAAGTTGTTTGCTGCCAACCCGGGGAAGACTGACCGGGTCGAACACGTCATCCAACTGAAGTATACGGGGCCAGTTTGCCAGAGGGCATATCGTGTACCACAGCATCTGATGGCCCAGCTCCGAAGGAGGTGGAAGAGATGCAGCGCTTGGGGGTGATCGAACCATCGTAGTCCGAATGGTGCAGCCCGGTGGTCATTGTGATGAAGAAGGACGGCTCACTTCGCATCTGCATTGACTTGAGGAAGCTCAATGCGATGACAGAGTTCAATGCGTACCCAATGCCCAGGGTAGACGACCTGCTGGAGAAGATTGGTCGGGCCAGGTTCATTACCACCCTGGACCTCTGCAAGGGCTACGGGCAGGTACCTTTGGAAGCGTCCAGTCACCCTTACACAGCGTTCCAGACACCTGCCGGCCTGTTCCAGTTCACGGTGATGCCATTCGGCCTCCATGGAGCACCCGCCACTTTCCAGAGGCTGATGGACCGTGTCCTGCAGGGGTGTGAGGACTGCTGCGCGGCCTACCTAGATGACGTTGCCATCTTTAGTGACACCTGGGAGCAGAAACTGCAGCATGTGGAGCAAGTCCTGGGCCAGATCCAGCAGGCAGGTCTGACACTGAATCCTGCCAAGTGTTAGTGGGCCAAGGAGGAGGCGAAGTACCTGGGGTATCGCCTGGGACGAGGCGAGATCTGACTCCAGGTGGACAAGGTTGAGGCCATCCGCAGCTTTCCACGCCCGCACACGAAGAAGGAAGCGAGGTCCTTCTTGGGTTTGGCCGGCTGGTACAGGAGGTTCGTCCAACAGTTCGCCACCATCGCCGCTTCGCTGACAGCTTTGACAGCAAAGGACCAGAGGAACCCAGTTGTGTGGAACGCGGATTGTGAGACCGCTTTCCTAACCCTCAAGGACTGTTTGTGTTCCTCTCCAGTGCTGAGGAGTCCCGACTTCACCTGGAGGTTCTTGGTCCAGACTGATGCCTCGGCAGTGGGACTGGGGGCAGTCCTGGCCTAAGGCGAACCAGGTAAGGAACAACCAGTACTGTACCTGAGCTGCAAGCCCGTGCCACGTGAGACCAGGTACTCCGATGTGGAGAAGGAGGGCCTGGCCATCAAGTGGGCTCTGGAGAGTTTGAGGTACTACCTGCTGGGAAGGGAGTTCGACCTGGAGACTGACCATCGGGCTCTGACCTGGATGAACTCCATGAAAGACCACAACAGCCGCCTCACCCGCTGGTACCTCTCCCTCCAGCCATTCCAGTTCCAGATCAGACATCGGGCTGGCAAGACCAATGTTGTATTTCAGCATTATGAGAACATTTCAGCATTGAGAGAACATTTCAGCTTTGAGAGAACATTTCTGCATTGTGTAAAGATTTCAGCGCTGTGAGAACATTTTTTTACATGGTGAAATCTTTTTGGCTGGACTGTTTGAAGGTTCAGACTTGGTTTTCTCAGTTTCAAGTTCAGGTCCTCACATGTAAGATAAGATAAGATAAGATATTCCTTTATTAGTCCCACAGTGGAGAAATTCACACATTACAGCAGCAAAGTGGATAGTGCTAGAAGCATAGATTTAAAACAGTATTAATCCAAATAAAATAAATTAATATATACATAATAGAAAGTAAAGCTAAAATATGTCCAGCATATCAATAAATAATTGTCCAGTTACTATAATTTGTGCAGACGATATAATTGCACATATGTGTTGTTTTTGCACTTGTGTCCGGTCAGTTTGTTGTAAGTGTGTATGTGGTCTACTGGGAGCAGTGCTGGTTGTGGATGTGTATGTGGTCTACTGGGAGCAGTGCTGGTTGTGAATGTGTATGTGGTCTACTGGGAGCAGTGCTGGTTGTGGATGTGTATGTGGTCTACTGGGAGCAGTGCTGGTTGTGAATGTGTATGTGGTCTACTGGGAGCAGTGCTGGTTGTGAATGTGTATGTGGTCTACTGGGAGCAGTGCTGGTTGTGAATGTGTATGTGGTCTACTGGGAGCAGTGCTGGTTGTGAATGTGTATGTGGTCTACTGGGAGCAGTGCTGGTTGTGGAGTCTAACAGCTGCAGGCAGGAAGGACCTTCTGTAACGCTCCTTCGTACACTTAGGGTGTAGCAGCCTGTCACTGAAGGAGCTCTCCAGAGCTCTGATGGTGTCTCTCATGGGGTGGGAGTCCTTCTCCATCATGGATGACAGCTTAGCCATCGTCCTCCTCTCTCCCACCACCTGTACTGAGTCCAGAGAGCATCCCAGGACAGAGCTGGCCCTTTTGATGATCTTATCCAGCCTCTTCCTGTCTGCAGCTGTGATGCTGCTGCCCCAGCAAACCACTCCATAAATGTACAGAAAGAGTGTGAGTCTGTGGCTGCTGGTGGGCAGTGTGTGTTTCAGTGGGATTAGAGATTATATCACCACAGGGATTACACTGTCTGAGCACACACACATCTGTTCTCTACAGATCATCTCATCAATCATTCAGCTGATCACAGAACTGTTGTACAAAAAGAGCTGCTGTTACAGGATGCTGTCATAAAAGGGGATCCAAAATACTGTGTCAGCTCTGTGTGCACTAATGCAGATGTTAATGTGCAGATGTTGGTGTGGGTGCAGATCAGTAATCATTTTGATTGTTACATTGACCAGCGCTCTGTTATATTATTAACGTTTTAATCCTTTGATCACCTGTTCATTGACATCTGTCTGACGATGAGTTCAAGTGTTCTATGACAATCTGTGTTATGCTGCCTTACATGTCACATGAGAATTGTTGTAATTATCAAACATATGATGAAGAAAGACTCGGTTCATGTTTTATCAGCACTCCGTATTTTAAGTCCTCATTCAAACATCTGGAATGACAGATGGATGCATGCAGCATGGAACCAAAGCTCACCAACGTGAGTTCTCCCTAGAACCATTCAGCAAAAAGCAGCTATTGCTCAGGAGTGAAAGTCAATGATAAGTTCCATTCCAACGGCAGCTCCCAGCAGCAGATCTATGCTTCCGCCATTTTGGACTGAAACCGAGTCGATGCGCCGTACTAACGTGAAATACCAAGCGCTTCAGTATTATTTAACACTTCATGTTTATTCATTGCTGAAATACACTGCTCAGAAAAATGAAGGGACTTAAACCAAACATCACGCTGATGAACAAATTATTCCAGTGGGAAAACTTTACTGGTGAGCATTGTATAATTAGTTAGTTAATGACATAACAGCAGTCAGTGGAACCAGAACCATAAACCCACTGAGGTCTGGATTCAGGATCACATCAAGAATCAGAGTCAAACACTGAAATTAGAGTTGATCCAACTAGTGTGAACCTCATCAACTCATGATGGGACTCAGTTGAGTGTTTGGCCTCCGTCTGCTTGCATAAACTCCCAACAAGGTCTGGTCCTAATGGGGAGGAGGATGGGGTCCTGAGGGATCTCATCCCAGACCTGGATCAGGGCCTCAGTGATCTCCTGGACAGTCTGTGGTGGTACTTGAACCGATACATAACATCTTGTAGGTGCTCAGCTGGATTTAGGTCAGGGGGGCGTGAGGACCAGTCAATGTGATCAATGCCTTCATCATCCAGAAACCCAGAGAAGGAACCCAGGACCCACTGCACAAGGAGAAAGCCAGGACCCACTGCACAAGGAGGAACCCAGGACCCGATAAACCAGGAGGAAGCCAGAACCCACTGAACAAGGAGGAAGCTACTGCACCAGGAGGAACCCAGGACCCACTGCACCAGGAGGAACCAAGGACCCACTGCACAAGGAGGAACCCAGGGCCCACTGAACAAGGAGAAAGCTACTAAACCAGGAGGAACCCAGGGCCCACTACATAGGGAGGAAGTTACTGCACCAGGAGGAACCCAGGACCCACTGCACAAGGAAGAACCCAGGGCCCACTGCACAAGGAGGAAGCTACTAAACCAGGAGGAACCCAGGGCCCACTACATAAGGAGGAAGTTACTGCACCAGGAGGAACCCAGGACCCACTGCACCAGTAGGAACCAAGGACCCACTGCACAAGGAGACACCCAGGACCCACTGCACAAGGAGGAAGCTACTAAACCATGAGGAACCCAGGGCCCACTACACAAGTAGGAACCCAGGGCCCACTGCACAAGGAGGAACCCAGGACCCACTAAACCAGGAGGAACCCAGGACCCACTGCAAAAGGAGGAAGCTACTAAACCAGGAGGAAACCTGGACCCACTGCACCAGGAGGAACCCACTAAACCAGGAGGAACCCAGGGCCCACTGCAAAAGGAGGAAGCTACTAAACCAGGAGGAACCCAGGGCCCACTGCACAAGGAGAAAGCCAGGACCCACTGCACAAGGAGGAACCCAGGACCCACTGCACAAGGAGGAACCCAGGACCCACTGCACAAGGAGGAAGCTACTAAACCATGAGGAACCCAGGGCCCACTACACAAGGAGGAACCCAGGGCCCACTGCACAAGGAGGAACCCAGGACCCACTAAACCAGGAGGAACCCTGGCCCCACTGCAAAAGGAGGAAGCTACTAAACCAGGAGGAAACCTGGACCCACTGCACCAGGAGGAACCCACTAAACCAGGAGGAACCCAGGACCCACTGCACAAGGAGGAAGCTACTAAACCAGGAGGAACCCTGGACCCACTGCACCAGGAGGAACCTTCTAAACCAGGAGGAACCCAGGATCCACTGCACCAGGAGGAACCAAGTACCCACTGCACAAGGAGGAACCCAGGGCCTACTGCAAAAGGAGGAAGCTACTAAACCAGGAGGAACCCTGGACCCACTGCACCAGGAGGAACCCACTAAACCAGGAGGAACCCAGGACCCACTGCACAAGGAGGAAGGTACTAAACCAGGAGGAACCCTGGACCCACTGCACCAGGAGGAACCTTCTAAACCAGGAGGAACCCAGGACCCACTGCACAAGGAGGAAGTATAAACAGGAGGACCAGGGACAATAAGGAGGAAGTTACTGCACCAGGAGGAACCCAGGACCCACTGCACAAGGAGAAAGCCAGGGCCCACTTCAAAGTAGGAACCCAGGACCCACTAAACCAGGAGGAACCCAGGACCCACTGCACAAGGAGGAAGCTACTAACAGGGCCAGGGCCCACTACAAAGGAGGCCCAGGGCCCCTGAACAAGGAGGAACCCAGGACCCACTAAACCAGGAGGAACCCAGGACCCACTGCAAAAGGAGGAAGCTACTTAACCAGGAGGAAACCTGGACCCACTGCACCAGGAGGAACCCACTAAACCAGGAGGAACCCAGGGCCCACTGCAAAAGGAGGAAGCTACTAAACCAGGAGGAACCCAGGACCCACTGCACCAGGAGGAACCTTCTAAACCCGGAGGAACCCAGGACCCACTGCATCAGGAGGAACCAAGTACCCACTGCACAAGGAGGAACCCAGGGCCCACTGAAAAAGGAGGAGGCTACTAAACCAGGAGGAACCCAGGACCCACTGCACCAGGAGGAACCCACTAAACCAGGAGAAACCCAGGACCCACTGCACAAGGAGGAAGCTACTAAACCAGGAGGAACCCTGGACCCACTGCACCAGGAGGAACCTTCTAAACCAGGAGGAACCCAGCACCCACTGCACAAGGAGGAACCCAGGACCCACTGCACAAGGAGGAAGCCAGAACCCACTGCAAAAAGAGGAAGATACTAAAGCAGGAGGAACCCTGAACCCACTGCACCAGGAGGAACCCACTAAACCAGGAGGAACCCAGGGCCCACTGCGCAAGGAGGAAGCTACTAAACCAGGAGGAACCCAGGACCAACTGCACAAGGAGAAAGCCAGGACCCACTGCACAAGGAGGAACCCAGGACCCACTAAACCAGGAGGAACCCAGGACCCACTGCACAAGGAGGAAGCTACTAAACCATGAGGAACCCAGGGCCCACTACACAAGGAGGAACCCAGGGCCCACTGAACAAGGAGGAACCCAGGACCCACTAAACCAGGAGGAACCCAGGACCCACTGCAAAAGGAGGAAGTTACTAAACCAGGAGGAAACCTGGACCCACTGCACCAGGAGGAACCCACTAAACCAGGAGGAACCCAGGGCCCACTGCAAAAGGAGGAAGCTACTAAACCAGGAGGAACCCAGGGCCCACTGCACCAGGAGGAACCCAGGACCCACTAATCCAGGAGGAACCCTGGACCCACTGCAAAAGGAGGAAGCTACTAAACCAGGAGGAAACCTGGACCCACTGCACCAGGAGGAAGCTACTAAACCAGGAGGAACCCAGGATCCACTGCACCAGGAGGAACCAAGTACCCACTGCACAAGGAGGAACCCAGGAGCCTACTGCAAAAGGAGGAAGCTACTAAACCAGGAGGAACCCTGGACCCACTGCACCAGGAGGAACCCACTAAACCAGGTGGAACCCAGGACCCACTGCACAAGGAGGAAGGTACTAAACCAGGAGGAACCCTGGACCCACTGCACCAGGAGGAACCTTCTAAACCAGGAGGAACCCAGGACCCACTGCACAAGGAGGAAGCTACTAAACCAGGAGGAACCCAGGGCCCACTACATAAGGAGGAAGTTACTGCACCAGGAGGAACCCAGGACCCACTGCAAAGGAGAAAGCCAGGACCCACTTCACAAGTAGGAACCCAGGACCCACTAAACAGGAGGAACCCAGGACCCACTGCACAAGGAGGAAGCTACTAAACCATGAGGAACCCAAGGCCCACTGAACAAGGAGGAACCCAGGACCCACTAAACCAGGAGGAACCCAGGACCCACTGCAAAAGGAGGAAGATACTTAACCAGGAGGAAACCTAGCCCACGCACCAGGAGGAACCCACTAAACCAGGAGGAACCCAGGGCCCACTGCAAAAGGAGGAAGCTACTAAACCAGGAGGAACCCAGGACCCACTGCACCAGGAGGAACCTTCTAAACCCGGAGGAACCCAGGACCCACTGCATCAGGAGGAACCAAGTACCCACTGCACAAGGAGGAACCCAGGGCCCACTGCAAAAGGAGGAGGCTACTAAACCAGGAGGAACCCAGGACCCACTGCACCAGGAGGAACCCACTAAACCAGGAGAAACCCAGGACCCACTGCACAAGGAGGAAGCTACTAAACCAGGAGGAACCCTGGACCCACTGCACCAGGAGGAACCTTCTAAACCAGGAGGAACCCAGCACCCACTGCACAAGGAGGAACCCAGGACCCACTGAACAAGGAGGAAGCCAGAACCCACTGCACAAGGAGGAAGCTACTAAAGCAGGAGGAACCCTGAACCCACTGCACCAGGAGGAACCCACTAAACCAGGAGGAACCCAGGGCCCACTGCGCAAGGAGGAAGCTACTAAACCAGGAGGAACCCAGGACCAACTGCACAAGGAGAAAGCCAGGACCCACTGCACAAGGAGGAACCCAGGACCCACTAAACCAGGAGGAACCCAGGACCCACTGCACAAGGAGGAAGCTACTAAACCAGGAGGAACCCAGGGCCCACTACACAAGGAGGAACCCAGGGTCCACTGAACAAGGAGGAACCCAGGACCCACTAAACCAGGAGGAACCCAGGACCCACTGCAAAAGGAGGAAGTTACTAAACCAGGAGGAAACCTGGACCCACTGCACCAGGAGGAACCCACTAAACCAGGAGGAACCCAGGGCCCACTGCAAAAGGAGGAAGCTACTAAACCAGGAGGAACCCAGGGCCCACTGCACCAGGAGGAACCCAGGACCCACTAATCCAGGAGGAACCCTGGACCCACTGCAAAAGGAGGAAGCTACTAAACCAGGAGGAAACCTGGACCCACTGCACCAGGAGGAAGCTACTAAACCAGGAGGAACCCTGGATCCACTGCACCAGGAGGAACCTTCTAAACCAGGAGGAACCCAGGACCCACTGCATCAGGAGGAACCAAGTACCCACTGCACAAGGAGGAACCCAGGGCCCACTGCAAAAGGGGGAGGCTACTAAACCAGGAGGAACCCTGGACCCACTGCACCAGGAGGAACCCACTAAACCAGGAGGAACCCAGGACCCACTGCACAAGGAGGAAGCTACTAAACCAGGAGGAACCCTGGACCCACTGCACAAGGAGGAAGCTACTAAACCAGGAGGAACCCAGGACCCACTGCACAAGGAGGAACCCAGGACCCATTGCACAAGAAGGAACCCAGGACCCACTAAACCAGGAGGAACCCTGGACCCACTGCACCAGGAGGAACCTTCCAAAACAAGAGGAAGCCACGGACCCACTGCACAAGGAGGAACCCAGGACCCACTGCACAAGGAGAAAGCCAGAACCCACTGCACAAGGAGGAAGCTACTAAACCAGATGGAACCCTGGACCCACTGCACCAGGAGGAACCCACTAAACCAGGAGGAACCCAGGGCCCACTGCACAAGGAGGAAGCTACTAAACCAGGAGGAACCCAGGGCCCACTGCTCCAGGAGGAACCAAGTACCCACTGCACAAGGAGGAACCCAGGGCCCATTGCAAAAGGAGGAAGCTACTAAACCAGGAGGAACCCTGGACCCACTGCACCAGGAGGAACCCACTAAACTAGGAGGAACCCAGGACCCACTGCACAAGGAGGAAGCTACTAAACCAGGAGGAACCCTGGACCCACTGCACCAGGAGGAACCTTCTAAACCAGGAGGAACCCAGGACCCACTGCACAAGGAGGAAGCTACTAAACCATGAGGAAACCAGAGCCCACTACACAAGGAGGAACCCAGGGCCCACTGCACAAGGAGGAACCCAGGACCCACTAAACCAGGAGGAACCCTGGACCCACTGCAAAAGGAGGAAGCTACTAAACCAGGAGGAAACCTGGACCCACTGCACCAGGAGGAACCTTCTAAACCAGGAGGAACCCAGGACCCACTGCACCAGGAGGAACCAAGTACCCACTGCACAAGGAGGAACCCAGGGCCCACTGCAAAAGGAGGAAGCTACTACACCAGGAGGAACCCTGGACCCACTGCACCAGGAGGAACCCAGGACCCACTGCACAAGGAGGAAGCTACTAAACCAGGAGGAACCCTGGACCCACTGCACCAGGAGGAACCTTCTAAACCAGGAGGAACCCAGGGACGCACTGCATAAGGAGGAACCCAGGACCCACTGCACAAAGATGGAAGCCAGAACCCACTGCACAAGGAGGAAGCTACTAAACCAGGAGGAACCCTGGACCCACTGCACCAGGAGGAACCCACTAAACCAGGAGGAACCCTGGACCCACTGCACCAGGAGGAACCTTCTAAACCAGGAGGAACCCAGGACCCACTGCACCAGGAGGAACCAAGTACCCACTGCACAAGGAGGAACCCAGACCCAAAAGGAGAAAAAAGGGGGCCGGACCCACTGCACAAGGAGGAAGCTACTAAACCAGGAGGAACCCAGGACCCACTGCACCAGGAGGAAGCTACTAAACCAGGAGGAACCCAGGACCCACTGCACCAGGAGGAACCTACTGCACCAAGAGGAACCCAGGGTCCACTGTACCAGCATAAGGTCTGACAGTCGCTCTGAGGATTTCATCCCGGTACCTAACAGCAGTCAGGGTACCGTTGACTGTGACATGGAGGTCTGTGGGACACTCCAAGGATCTGCTCCCCAGACCATCACTGACCGTCCACCAAACCGGTGCTGCTGGATGATGTTACAGGCAGCATAACATTCACCACGGCGTCTCCAAACTCTTTCACACCTGTCACATGCTGTGCTCAGTGTGAACCTGAACAGTGCACCGATGGTGGACCTGCCAGTTCTGGTGTTCTCTGGTGAATGCCAGTGGACCACCATGGTGCTGGGCTGTGGGACCAGGTCCCACTAGAGGACGTCGGGCCCTCATGCCACCCTCATGGAGTCTGATTCTGAGAGTCTGGTCAGAAACATGCACAACAGTAGACTGCTGGAGGTCATCTTGTAAGACTTTGGCAGTGCTCCTCCTGGTCTACAAAGGAGCAGATACCGTTCCTGCTGTTGGGTTGATGCCCTTCTATGGTCCTGTTCGGCCCTCCTGGTGTAACGGCCGGTCTCCTGGTATCTCCTCCATGCTGAGACTGTGCTGGGAGACACAGGAAATCTTCCAGTGACCTCTCGTATGGATAATCCATCCTGAAGGATCTGGACTACCTGTATCAACCTGACTGGGCTGCAGGAACCACCTCATGGTCCAAGTAGTGACAAGGACACTATCAGAACCAGAACTAGAGAAGAACCAGTCGGGAAGGACCAGTAGAGCCTCCACCTGTGAAACCATTCCCTGTTTGTTGGTTGTCCTGCTGTCGTCACTCTGATTTACACCAAAGCAGCTGAAAGTGATTCAGCATCACTGGTTCTTCCTGATGGACAGACTGGTCCCTGAAGAGAACCTGACTGCTGTTATACTGGGACCATTAAGGGTCCCTGAAGAGGACCTGACTGCTGTTATACTGGGACCATTAAGGGTCCCTGAAGGGGACCTGACTGCTGTTATAC
Source organism: Pterois miles (assembly GCA_947000775.1). Taxonomy (NCBI): domain Eukaryota; kingdom Metazoa; phylum Chordata; class Actinopteri; order Perciformes; family Scorpaenidae; genus Pterois; species Pterois miles. The sequence goes on from CAMQGK010000008.1 coordinate 19,886,455, forward strand.
TGGGACCATTAAGGGTCCCTGAAGAGGACCTGACTGCTGTTATACTGGGACCATTAAGGGTCCCTGAAGAGGACCTGACTGCTGTTATACTGGGACCATTAAGGGTCCCTGAAGAGGACCTGACTCCCTCCAGCTCTTTCAGCAGTGGATAATCAACAACAGACTGAAGTAATGTGATATTGATCAGACCAGACAGCAGCAATGAGTTCAGACACATTTAATCCAACACACATGTTGACAGTAAATACAGCAGCAGCGTGACGTCTGCTAGGCAGCGCGAGGGCTGAAGAACGGCAGCGCTCTGACGAAGGCGTCCAGTCGACTGCTGAACAGCTCGCTGTCCAAACCCTGACCCAGCACACACACTGGGTTCTTCACGATGTACTCCACGTACAGCTGAGAGACAGACAGGCGGACAGAGACAGACAGGCACTTCAATCGGGTGTTTTTGAGAAGGGGTTATCCTAACGATAATTCACAATAAAAGCCCTCCCATTTCAGCACTGAGAGGACATGTCTGCACTGAGAGGACATGTCCGCATTGAGAGGACATGTCCGCATTGAGAGGACATGTCTGCACTGAAGGGAATTCTGCACTGTGAGGACATGTCTGCATAGTGAGGACATGTCTGCATAGTGAGGACATGTCCGCACTGAGAGGACATGTCTGCATAGTGAGGACATGTCTGCACTGAGAGGACATGTCTGCACTGAGGGGAGGACATGTCTGCACTGAGAGGACATGTCTGCACTGAAAGGACATGTCTGCATAGTGAGGACATGTCCGCACTGAAAGGACATGTCTGCATAGTGAGGACATGTCTGCACTGAGAGGACATGTCTGCATAGTGAGGACATGTCTGCATAGTGAGGACATGTCCGCACTGAAAGGACATGTCTGCATAGTGAGGACATGTCTGCACTGAGAGGACATGTCTGCACTGAGAGGACATGTCTGCATAGTGAGGACATGTCTGCACTGAGAGGACATGTCTGCACTGAAAGGACATGTCTGCATAGTGAGGACATGTCTGCACTGAGAGGACATGTCTGCATAGATAGGACATGTCTGCATTGAGAGGAATGTTGATGAGAGGACATGTCTGCATTGAGAGGACATGTCTGCATAGTGAGGACATGTCTGCATAGTGAGGACATAGCTGCATTGAGAGGACATGTCTGCATTGAGAGGACATGTCTGCATTGAGAGGACATGTCTGCACTGAAAGGACATGTCTGCATAGTGAGGACATATCTGCACTGAGAGGACATAGCTGCACTGAGAGGACATGTCTGCACTGAGAGGACATGTCAGACGGTTTTGAGACATATTTAACATTATTTAATAGGAACTGTCCAGGCATGTCCAGGTATCTGAATATGAGTGAGTGTCTTACGTTGCTGTAAATGTGCTGCAGCGTCTCTCTGGCATTCGGGACAGACAGGTCTGTGTTCATGACGAACCTCAGTCCACTGGGAGTCTCGTAGTAGTGGAGACGATACTTGCTGGTCTGAAAGGACAGGAAGCCGTCCTTCCTGAGGACAGACAGGCTGCTAAGGACCACAGACAGACAGGCACAGAGACAGACCGACAGACAGGCAGACAGACATGTAGTTGTTGAAGGATACATGTCCAGAGGAGACATCTTACTAACGAATGAGCGGATGGAGAACAGCATCCCATACATCAGCTTAAACTCCTGCAGGAAGACAGACAGAGAGACAGACAGACACAGACAGAGAGACAGACAGACAGACGGAGAGACAGACAGACAGAGAGACAGAGGGCCAGAGAGACAGACAGACACACAGAGACAGACAGACAGACAGACAGAGAGACAGACAGACACAGAGAGAGAGAGACAGACGGACAGACAGACAGAGAGAGACAGACAGAAAGAGACAGACAGAGAGACAGAGAGAGAGACAGACAAACAGAAAGACAGAGAGAGAGACAGACAGACAGACAGACAGACAGACAGACAGAGACAGACAGAAAGACAGACAGACAGACAGAAAGAGAGAGACAGAAAGACAAACAGACAGACAGACAGGTAGACAGACAGACAGACAGACAGACAGAGAGACAGACAGACAGACAGACAGAAAGACAAACAGACAGACAGACAGGTAGACAGACAGAGAGACAGACAGACAGAGAGACAGACAGAAAGACAAACAGACAGACAGAGAGACAGACAGACAGACAGACAGGTAGACAGACAGGTAGACAGACAGAGAGACAGACAGACAGACAGACAGACAGACAGACAGAAAGACAAACAGACAGACAGACAGGTAGACAGACAGAGAGACAGACAGACAGAGAGACAGACAGAAAGACAAACAGACAGACAGAGAGACAGACAGGTAGACAGATTAGCTTGGAGACTGTCTCTGGTTTTACTGAATATGTTCTAATAATAAAGGTTCCACCTCCTCCTTGGAGATCCCCGCCTGTTTCTTCCGGTTCCACTCGTTGTAATACAGACAGCTGCCGTTACGGTCAAATATGTACAAGTTATGGACCGTCATCTGAAATAAACACATATATTACACAATAATCATACACGAGACAGTTGTGATCATAATTTTACGGGCAGAATAGTTTTAAAGACTCGTGACCCATCAGTAAGACCTGGCTGTCTCGCGTGTTTGCCGAATTGAAGACTAGACCATCCAGAACCCGAAACAGCTTCTTTTTTAAATCACACGTGTATTTTAGATGTTTGTTGTAAAATGTCGGGATTAAATGACATTTTTCAAACGGAGTCTGGTTGTCCGGTCGGTTCTGTTGGAGCGGCGATTAAAAGGGCTGAAACTCCATCAAACCCTCTTTTAAACTAACCACGTTAATCACACACACCTACCGGTTCAAACACATGACTCCGGTGTTTAATGGGCCTCACTGGGGGTTAATGAGACATTTTGAGGAGCAGCAGCAGTGTTTACCTTCTTTTCCTGTTTCCAGCGGAGCTCAGGACCCCGCTGCAGGGCTGTCCGCTTACATGCCGGAACAAAAGTACTTCTTGTGGACTTATATACATTTATATTCGGCTTGAAATAACAAGACGAAACCACATAGTGAAACCTGACATGTCGTTTAATGTTCCGGGTTGATCTATGATGTTGTTGGTCACCCACACACAGCGATGAAAACGTAAATAACCCGCCTCACGGACAGCCGCTCTTCTCACTGCGGATTATAGAGACAAGATGGCGGCAGCAGCAATGGTGCCGATCTTCGGACAGCAGCTTTCTTTTAAAAGCGACCTGGTCCCGGACTGGACCAGCCAGGAAGTCAGCACCGGGGTGAGTACCCGTGATCTGGGACAGGAGCGGACCAAACCGGACCCGGTTCTGGTTCTGTGGAGAGTGTTAGACGTTAAACAGCGGCTGAATGAGACAGCACTTCTTCCGCAGTGAGCTAACGGCGGCTAAGCTAACTCTGACTCGTTAAAGTTCGTCTCCGAGGAGAACCAGAGAATAAATTCCTGAAAAGGGAGAAGGAAAGAATAAAAGGAACTGAAAGGTGAAATGACTCTCCTAAGGTAAAGATCAACTGATCAACAACTTAATAAAGGTTCATCTTATCTTATCTTATCTTAACTGCACTGCTGAAACACCTTGAAGCTGAAATGTAAAACTGGCAGAGTTGGAAGCTAAACACCATCTAAATCTAAATAAGCTCAGAGCTGAAATATAACGCTGAACAAGCTGGAAGCTCAACTGTGACACTGCAGAAGTAGTAAACGGGAATTTTCCCGACTAGACGAAAAGAAGAAACACTTGATATGAATATCAGACAGATGAACTGAAGTGTTAAACACTGACAGAGAGACAGACAGTTGTATTTAGGCAGAATCAGCCTTTAATAGTCTAGAGTCTAATCAGCCAATCAGAAACACCTGTTAGTGTCTGAAAGTGCTGAGTCATGGTTGCAGTGAGACTGTTTCCCAGTCAGTAAACCAGAGAAACAGCCACCGAACAAGAGCTGCTAACAGAACCACCTTAACAGATATCACTTAGATTTCTGAGGAGACCAGGAAGGACTCTCTGATGAAGACCTGGTGCAAAGACTGTCCATGAAGAGTCAAAAATGTGTCCACGGGAGCAGTTTGAAGAACTGGTACCGTCTGCTCTGATCCAGAAACTAGTCCCCTATGAGGGCGAACACTGGAGCTGCTGTCGCTTCCAGGCATCTAGACCTGAATGTGAGTCCGACTGAGTCCAGAGAAACATGTCTGAGACCAGAACAAGCTGTCCAACATCTCTATGAAGGAATCAGGACTGAAGAGTGAAACTGGGAGCAGATCAGCAGTTTGATGGGAACATTATTAGAAGGTTTGAAGCTCGTGTCCACTCTAGCTTATTAGTGGGAATGCTGAGTCAGCATTCACACTAATAAACCGGGCTGAACCGGACTGGATTCAGTCCCGGTGGAGGATGGGAATCTGCAGCTGGTCCAGAGCAGTGACAGACCAGTGATGAAGCTGGGTGAACAGCTAACTGTGTCTGATAAGAGATGTACTATTCTGTCAGTTTCTGTTGTATTTAATACCACCTACCTACCAACCTGTCTGTCTGTCTGTCTGTCTGTCTCCCTCCCCACCTGTCTGTCTGTCAGACCACCATCATGGCCGTGGAGTATGACGGAGGAGTGGTGATCGGTGCCGACTCTCGGACCACCACCGGGTGAGATGAACAGCAGTGTGGAGGTGATTATACTGGATGTAGTACACATTCACTTAAACCTGTCTGTCTCTCTCTGCCTGTGTCTCTGTCTGTCTCTCTCTCTCTCTGTCTGTCTGCCTCTCTCTGTCTGTCTGTCTCTCTGCCCTTTTCTCTCTCTCCCTGCCTGCCTGTCTCTCTCTCTCTGCCTCTCTCTCTCTCTCTGCCTGTCTGTCTCGCTCTCTCTGCCTGTCTCTCTCTCTCTATCTGTCTTTCTGTCTCACTCTCTCTGCCTGTCTCTCTCTCCCTGCCTGCCTGTCTCTTTCTCTCTGCCTGTCTGTGTCTCTCTTTCTCTGTCTGTCACTCTCTCTGCCTGTCTCTCTCTCTCTCTGCCTGTCTCTCTCTCTCTCTGCCTGTCTCTCTCTCTCTCTCTCTGCCTGTCGGTCTCTCTCTCTGCTTGTCTCTCTCTGCCTGTCTCTCTCTCTCTGCCTGTCTCTCTCTCTCTCTCTGCCTGTCTCTCTCTCTCTCTCTCTCTCCCTGCCTGCCTGTCGGTCTCTCTCTCTGCCTGTCCCTCTCTGCCTGTCTCTCTCTCTCTCTGCCTGTCTCTCTCTCTCTCTCTGCCTGTCTCTCTCTCTCTGCCTGTCTCTCTCTCTCTCTCTGCCTGTCCCTCTCTGCCTGTCTCTCTCTCTCTCTGCCTGTCTCTCTCTCTCTCTCTGCCTGTCTCTCTCTCTCTGCCTGTCTCTCTCTCTCTCTCTGCCTGTCTCTCTCTCTCTGCCTGTCTCTCTCTCTCTCTCTGCCTGTCCCTCTCTGCCTGTCTCTCTCTCTCTCTGCCTGTCTCTCTCTCTCTCTCTGCCTGTCTCTCTCTCTCTCTCTCTGCCTGTCTCTCTCTCTCTCTCTCTGCCTGTCTCTCTCTCTCTCTCTCTCTGCCTGTCTCTCTCTCTCTCTGCCTGTCTCTCTCTCTCTCTGCCTCTCTCTCTCTCTCTCTCTGCCTGTCTCTCTCTCTCTCTGCCTGTCTCTCTCTCTGCCTGTCTCTCTCTCTCTCTGCCTGTCTCTCTCTCTCTCTGCCTGTCTCTCTCTCTGCCTGTCTCTCTCTCTCTCTCTCTGCCTGTCTCTCTCTCTCTCTGCCTGTCTCTCTCTCTCTCTGCCTGTCTCTCTCTCTCTCTGCCTGTCTCTCTCTCTCTCTGCCTGTCTCTCTCTCTCTCTGCCTGTCCCTCTCTGCCTGTCTCTCTCTCTCTCTGCCTGTCTCTCTCTCTCTCTCTGCCTGTCTCTCTCTCTCTCTGCCTGTCTCTCTCTCTCTCTGCCTGTCTCTCTCTCTCTCTCTGCCTGTCTCTCTCTCTCTCTCTGCCTGTCTCTCTCTCTCTCTGCCTGTCTCTCTCTCTCTCTGCCTGTCTGTCTCTCAGAGCCTACATCGCCAACAGGGTAACAGACAAACTGACTCCGATCCACGAGCGGATCTTCTGCTGCAGGTCAGTCCACATCAGATCAGTTCTTTCCACTGGAACACAGGAACCTTTTTAGAACGAGGGATTTTTTCGGTCGTCTTAAGAAAACAGAACCTTTGATAGAAATGTAAAGGAACCTGGGATGTTCTGGATGTTCTGCAGGTCTGGATCAGCTGCTGACACTCAGGCCATCGCTGACGTGGTCGCCTACCAGCTGGGCTTTCACAGGTAACGCCCACAATTTGATTGACAGCCTCATCGTCCAGTCAGATGTGATGGTAATCTTTACCTGTATGTGGTCCCGCCCCCAGCATCGAGCTGGACGAGCCCCCGTTGGTGGAGACGGCTGCCAATCTGTTCAGAGCGAGCTGCTACCGCTACCGGGAGGAGCTGACCGCCGGGATCCTGGTAGCTGGATGGGACCGCAGGAAAGGGGGGCAGGTACTACTGTAGTACAGCACACAGCAATACACACAGTACACAGTAATACACACAGTTCCAGGTTGTTCTAGGTATGACCTGCTCACCTGTCGCTGTCACCAGGTGTACTGCGTTCCTATTGGTGGGATGCTGGTGAGGCAGCCAGTGGCCGTGGGTGGCAGTGGCAGCTCCTACATCTACGGCTTCATGGACTCCAACTACAAACCGGACCTGACCAGAGACCAGTGTCTGGAGCTCACTGCTGCAGGTACGTTGCCGCAAGGCCTGCTGGGAGCTGCGGTCCACTGCCGGCTCCGTCTCTAACAGTCCGTCTGTCTCCCGTCTGTCTCTCAGCTCTGTCTCTGGCGATGGAGAGGGACGGCTCCAGCGGCGGCGTGGTCCGGCTGGCGAGCATCTCGGAGGAGGGCGTGGAGAGGCGGGTCATCCTGGGGAACCAGCTGCCCAAGTTCTCCACACACTGAACACCCAGTGCCGCGGTAACGGCGGCCATTTTGTGTTGTCAATAAAGTTTCCAGTCTTTCTTTGTCGTCCGCTTCCTTCTGTTATCCTGCAGGAGCAGGATTAGCCTAGCTTAGCACAAACACTGGAAGTGGAGGGAAACTGTTAGCATGCATCGGCCTCCAGTGGGAAAACGGCCGAATACGGTGGAATCCAGCCAGAATGAGATGCTGACAGTACAGAACGGAGTGATACTGACAGACTAAAACCTGGTTTTAGTGAATGGAGGGTCCAGAGGGAGGATCTGACACTCCAGAGAAATACTGACGCCATCAGATCAGCGTAGTGCTGAATCTTGGACCCATCAGGACTCTGATCACCACCGATGTCCCATCGCCCGCCTGTCTATCACAACAACAGAACAATAACTCGTGTTTTTTTTTTTTTTTAAACTATCAATATTTCACATGACTAAACTGGACTGATTGGATGTTTGGTAGTTTTGAGTCTGAAGTCTCAAGTTGTGGTTTATGAAGATGATTAGTTATTATGATTAGTAACCCGAGGACACAGTTCAACCCAAAGTCTAGAGCTCCAGCTGACCTCTAATCAATAACTATCAATCAATCACACCTCGTCCTACATAAGGTGGCCCAGTGTTACAGGTACTGTGACCTCATGGAGTCTGGTCTCGCTGACTGGTCTGGACTCTCCTCAGGGTCTCTGACGGACCGGTACCTGGATCCACTGGGACACCTGGACTCCGACCCCCCAGTCAGTCACAGCAAGGAGTCTAATAATGGACAGAAAATAATAATATTAATAATAATAACTACTACAGATAATATTAATAATAATAACTACTACAGATAATAATAATTATAATAATAATAACTACTACAGATAATATTAATAATAACAATAATAACTACTACAGATAATAATAATAATATTAATAATAATAACTACTACAGAAAACAATAATTATAATAATAATAATAATAACTACTACAGATAATATTAATAATAACAATAATAACTACTACAGATAATAATAATAATATTAATAATAATAACTACTACAGAAAATAATAATAATAATAATGACTACTACAGATAATAATAATATTAATAATAATATCTACTACAGATAATAATAATAATAACTACTACAGAAAATAATAATAATAATAATGACTACTACAGATAATAATAATAATAATAATAACATTATTATTATTAATAATAATAATAATAATAATAATAACTATCTACTACAGATAATACTACTACCGAAAACCAGCCAGTTTCTGAGACCAGAGTGCTGACGGAGGAGGTGGGGGGAGACGTCTTTCTGAAAAGGAATAATCCGAACCCTGGACAGGCCCGGGACTAAATTCAGACCCCGATGGAGGTCTAGTCTGGGAGGGAGGGAGCAGAAAGCAATGACGGCTACGACGAGGCAGTACGGCCGAAGGTTGACCGTCACCGGGATGCGACGGCAGCGTCTCCGCTGAGCTCGGTACGTGGTGAAAAGCTCTCCAACTGTGCCGTGGCCCCAAGTAAGCTTCAGCTCCACCTCCAAACGAAACCCTTCACCTGCGTGGAAACACAGAGAGCCAGGCAACGTTTCTGAGAAAAACCAGGAAGGATGAGCGAGTCCTAGCCGCCACGTTGCTGAACGAGTTAAACGCTGCAGCCGAGTCAGTCATAGTAATTCATTCACAGCCACCGTGTCACCTGCTCGGCCGATAACGGAGCCACCAGAGGAACTGAGGCCGGCTGGCGGTCTAAAGCTCGGCCTTGCTGACCTCCCGTCGGACAGCTTTTGGCCGACTGCTGTAAAGGTCTCTGGAGCTGAACTCTTCAACCCTGACGGCTCTAAAAACTGAAGCCAGACAGACTGAGCTGTTGAGGAAGAGCTTCAGGTCCTCCAGGAGATCAGATCTGAGTTCATGTGAACCGCCCAGAGGAAGCAGAAACCCAGAGCCTGGTTTATCCTGCTTTCGGTCGGTGGTGTGCCGCCACATTTGTTGAATGTAAAAAATGTGCTGTGGCTCTAAAAAGGTTGAAAAACACTGGTACGGATCAGGGGTGTCCAAACCGTGGCCCGCCATCCATTTTTACCTGCCCCGTATCTATAATGTGATGGTTGTCAGACCTGGTTTTTCTTCTGGTGTCACCGATCATCTCAACACCCTGAACAACAGCCTACAAGTCAAACAGCAGCTGGGACCACAGCCGGAGCTCCCGATGTGGTCCCACGTAGACCACGGAAATCAACGCGCCTTCCAAACGCCAGGACCTCTACTGTCAATCACACACGGGTTGTTTAAAGGGCCGGCGCCATGAAGACTGCTACTGTGACGTCTGAGAATAAAGCGTGAGACGTCTCAGATGAACCAGCCTGAGTGTGTCTGCGGGACACAGTAAACTAGGACTGGTGGGCGGCCCGCTTCCAGACCAGATACGACTACCGTACCGTACCCAGCTTCACGCGGATCACTGATGACAGCAATACTGAGGAAATCGGTGTTTAAGCGTCGAGCGTTTGGTGCTGGAGGCAGTTTGAAGTATCGACAGTATCTCCATTTACTGCTACGTATTGTCACACACTTCTATGTGGTGTGTACTAAGACCACTGTGAAAATACACATCAGGAAGAACTGGACGAACCTTCGGCAGGAAGCTGCCGGCCGGAGGTCCACGTGTCCCACAGATCTACAGAATATAGACTGACTGTGACGTATGATCAGCTGACCTTCAGTCAACACACTATCTGGACCGTTTTACCTCTTCAGAGTCCTGGAGGCCAGATCCTGGTCCTGGTCCTGGTGGACCATGCTGCTCATTGTTCCAGTGCTCTAAATACAGCAAGATGACGTGTTTCTAAAGCTGAAATATCATATACATAATATATTTTATGGGTCAATGTCAGAACGACATGAAACATGACGAGAGACGACAGAGAGCTCACCTGCTGACCTGGACCACCAGACCCTCCTCTGGACCACCAGACCCTCCTCTGGACCACCAGACCGTCCTCTGGACCACCAGACCCTCCTCTGGACCACCAGACCCTCCTCTGGACCACCAGATCGTCCACTGGTCAGTGACTGTAGTCTAGCAGAGGTAGTTGGAGTTTTAACTGATTAACTGGTCCTGGACCAGTTCTAGACTTTGAGGTCTTTATCACTGGAGCCTGAAGGCAGCGTGACTGGGAGGTGGAGGTGGAGGATTGGTTGGTGTTTTCATCTTTCAGTCATGAAATAAATGCAGTTGAAAGTCTGTCATGATGAGGAGGAAGTGAAGTGAGTACGAGCTGATCTATTACTCCACCCTCCAGCAGCGACTCCGCCTGGTTCCATGTGGAACAACGACCCGTCTGACACATGAAACTGTGAGCCAGCAGCGTCGGACGAGGGTCCGAGTGTAAACCGGGTGCGTGGCGTTCAGGGCCAGGAGGAGTGTAAACCGGGTGCGTGGCGTTCAGGGCCAGGCGGAGTGTAAACCGGGCGCGTGGCGTTCAGGGCCAGGCGGAGTGTAAACCGGGTGTGTGGCGTTCAGGGCCAGGCGGAGTGTAAACCTGGAGCTGTGCGTCCCAATGAGAGAAAAGGCCGTTTGCTTCGGCTCTGATTGGACGGAGGATGGAGAGCTCCGCCCTTTCAGCTCCACCTGTCTGGAAATCGCGGCGCGCAGCAGAGCAACCACGACGTCAGGAAACCTGTTTTCACTCAGTACAGAAAGTCACAGTCAGCTGACGTCGCCGTTTCAGCAGCAGTCGCCCTTCATTCCGGACGTTTCAGCCGTCCGTGCTGTAAATCTGCTGTTAATGGGACGATAACTGAAGGAGGACAGTAAAAAATAAAAATCAATTACCCGTCTAAATATTGCTGTTATTGAAATCTTCGTCTGGGTGACTGGCTGAGGTCGACCACGGTGGTCTCGCTGTAGCCTGCTGTTTCCTCACCGCGTCATTGGTCGATGCAGAGGAAGCAGGACTTCGTGTCCTCACAAATCAGAGCAATGCTGTCGTCTACTGTAACGGACCGCGTGAATATGCTGCTGATCAGCCCACAATGCATTGCAAACTACAGTACAAACCCGTATTACATTAATACGCTATATTACTGTTGGAAATCGGCCGTAAGTAACAGCAGTAGCTTACAGTGTTCATGTCCCACAATGCACCTGGATTTTGTTCCACGCCCACTGAAACGTCTCAGTATCAGCAGTTTCCGGCGGCGGCGCTCCGGCCGAGCGATGGAAAGAAAAGGAAGGAAATTTCCTGAGAGCCAGAAAGAGGATCCATGTTAGTGGTTGATGGAGACCAGCCGGTATGTCTTCTTTACTACGAGGCAGTAAAACACTGTCACACCACTGTCATCTACCACATGATCTCAGCTGATCAGCTGCTGATCACTAACAGTTTATACGCCACAGACTGAACGTTAGATCAGAGCTCATTGATCTGTTGGACTAGAGTTCTGCCCCTCTCAACTCCCACCACAAAGTTTATATATAACAGTTTATACGCCACAGACTGAACGTTAGATCAGAGCTCATTGATCTGTTGGACTAGAGTTCTGCCCCTCTCAACTCCCACCACAAAGTTTATATATAACAGTTTATACGCCACAGACTGAACGTTAGATCAGAGCTCATTGATCTGTTGGACTAGAGTTCTGCCCCTCTCAACTCCCACCACAAAGTTTATATATAACAGTTTATACGCCACAGACTGAACGTTAGATCAGAGCTCATTGATCTGTTGGACTAGAGTTCTGCCCCTCTCACTGCCACCACACGTTTATATAAAAGTTTATACGCCACAGACGAACGTAGATCAGAGCTCATTGATCGGGGACAGAGATCTCCCCTCCAACTCCCACCACAAAGTTAATATAACAGTTAAGCCACAGACTGAACGTAGATCAGAGCTCATTGATCTGTTGGACTAGAGTCTCCCCCCTCTCTTTTTTTTTTAAACACTTTCTTTATTGAGTTTTTTTCAAATTATTTATACAGTCCGTCAAGACAATTATGTAAAATATACAAATTGGCAAATGTTTTACATACTGAAATAAAATAAATAAAATCAACACAATGCCTTCAATGTGTTATGCCTTTAAATGTATAATACAAATATGTTTAGTGATAACTGAACAACAAACAGAATAAAAAAAAGAAAACAACAGAAGAAAAAACTGCCCCCAAAAAGGGTTTATAGACAAGGTGGATAACAGTATCTTAACGTATTTAAAATAGGCCATCTCAGAATTAAATAGTATGACGTTTGTATCCCTTATTTGCTCTCTTTATTCAAATCACAAAGCGACGACCACCATTCTGAATTTTTCATCACGTCCTTGTAAAGAATATCTAATCTTTTCAAGTTCCAAATGCATCATTACATCTCTAAACCAGTTTACATGAGTGGGGGGCTCTGCCTGCTTCCACTTCAGTAAAATTAACCTTCGCGCCAGAAGACATGTAAATAATATCATCTTACGCTCAGATTGTCTTTTAACCACTTTTTGATCTACTATTCCAAGAACTGCTGTAAGTGGATTCAGATCTATAGTTTTGAGTAAAGCTTTTGATAATGTTGACAGTTCAGATCAGCCCCAAAACATGTGATAAAGAGGCTACTGCATGTTTGCATCTAATACACAGAGGATCCACATCAGGAAACACCTTGCTCAATTCAAGTCTAGACCAGTGTAGTCGATGTATGATCTTAAATGGGATTAAACCAAGTCTGGCACAGATAGAGGCCGAATGTGTGCAGGACAGAGCCTGATCCCATTGTTCCTCTGAAATCTCTGGGCCAACTTCTCCTGCCCATGCTTGTCTCAAATGTTGAAGGGTATTAAATCCAGCTAGCTGAGACAGCTCGTTGTACCAAACTGAGATACCACCTTTAGTAGCTGCGTTCTTCAAGAATAAAGATTCACTTGGTGCCTGAGGTGGAGCTCTTGGATAATTGATATCATTATATTTGACAAAATTGCGGACTTGCAAATATTTAAAAAAATGTGAATTGGGCATATTGAATTTCTCTTTAAGTTGTTCAAATGATGGAAACAAATCTTCTATAAACAAATCCATGAAATTGTTGATACCCATCTTACACCAGTCATCAGATGTGCTGTTGCCAAATGAAGGCACAAACACATGATTCTTTAAAATGGGTCCCTGCAGAGGGTTAGAAGAGAGACCAAAATGTTTTACAAGCTGTTTCCATATTCTAAGAGAATCAGAAACTACAGCATTACTGTCTTTTGTAGAAGGTATTGAAACTACGTTTGAAAAGATTAATGCTTTTAAGGAAGATGGGGCACCATATCCATCCATTGAGGGTAATTGTTTTGAATCCAAAATGACGTATTTCTTAGATTACAGGCCCAATAATATGATTGAAAATGTGGCAGACCCATTCCCCCTAGTGATTTAGGTCTCTGTAAAAACTCTTTCCTAATCCTGGCAGGTTTTTTGTTCCAGATAAATTCGCCAATTATTTATTAATTTTTAAAAAAATGATTTATTCAGGTAAAAAGGAATAGACTGAAACAGAAACAGAAATTTAGTCAAAATGGACATTTTAACCACATTAACTCGACCTGCCAAAGATAACGGAAGAAAAGACCATCTATCACAATCTTCAATTGTTTGTTCAACTAGTTTTGCAAAATTTTGATTATAAAGGCCTGTAAAAGACCTGGAAACAGTAATTCCCAGATATTTAAATTGGTCTGAGACCTTGAAGGGTAGGTGACATTGTTTTACCTCATCCCCAGTCACATTGAATGGAAATATTGTACTTTTGTCAATGTTTAGCTTATAGCCCGATATTAAGCTGAAGTGGTCTTGGTTATGGATAATGTTATATTCGGTTTCTAATCTATTTGCCATAATTTTTGCTAAAATTTTGATATCTACATTAAAAGACTAATCGGTCTGTCGCTGATAATTTTTAGGATCTTTTCCTGTTTATGGATTACAAAAGTTTTTGCTTGATAGAATGTTGGTGGCAGTTTGCCAAGCCAAGTGATTCATTGTCGACTTGTAGTAAAACTGGGGCGAGTTCATTTGTGAAAGACTTATAAAATTGACTTGTATAGCCATCAGGACCTGGAGCCTTCGATCCCTGCAGAGCTTTTATAGCACGTTTGATCTCTTCCAAGGAGATCGGTGTCTCTAAAGTATCTCTATGTTTTTGAGAGATTCTAGGAATGGGCAGGTCCTTAAACAATCATCTATAAGATTAGAGTCATCAGTTACTTCAGATGTACATAAAGCTGAAGTGATTCATTTTGTTCATTATTGCTGGAACTGATGTTGAGGGATTGGAAATGTATAGTAACAGATCATCTGCGTATAGCGAGACCTTGTGCTCAACTTTCGCTCTTATAACCCCTGTATACTCTTGCATTGACCGTAGAGAAATCGCAAATGGCTCAATTGCTATTGCAAACAGCATGGGGGACAGGACAACCCTGTCTGGTTGATCTGGACTGGGAGACGAACTCCGAGTGACAGTTATTGGTTTGTACAGACGCTACAGGTGAAGCATATAGCAATTCAAGCCAGGAGATAAAACTGTCACCAAAGCCGAACCTTGACAGGGTGGAGAAGAGATAAGTCCACTCCACCCTGTCAAAAGCCTTTTCTGCATCTAAAGAAACAAGAACCTCAGGCCACACTCTTGGACCATTAGAGTAAATAATATTGTAGTGAATGGGCTGATGGACTAGGGGGAGGTGTAGCGGGTGTACTGATTATTTTAATTGACTGCCGGTGTGCCTGATTTGTGGGCGTGAGAGACGCTGGTTTGAGGAGGACAAAAGTCAGTTGGAACAGAGGACTCGTGTGGGAGCATCTGTGACGGCAGCACGGCACTCTCTTGGAGGGAGGGTGTCGTTCGCAGCGGGTTAGCGCTGCCGGCGATGAAGACAGACAGATCAGGGGGTTAGAGGTTCCAGTGTGAGGAGGGGAGGTCTGCTGCCTCCTGTAGTTAGATAGGGCTGGGTTATAGAGAGTGCAGTAGCTGCCGCCGCTCCCCACGCTGAGACATCCACTCTGCGTCACGCCAGCTGTGTCTTGTTGCGCCGCCCAGCGATGCTGCTCCCCGGGGAGCTGGATGGCGCCTCGAGCTCAGACCCTGGGGGAGGGTCTCGCCGGCCGGGCGAGCTAAGTATACCTTTAAATATTGTATTGTATTGTAATATAGTGTATGTTTTTATATAGTGTGGGGAGGGAGAACAGCTGGGGGGACAGGTGACGTCCCAGAGTAGGGAGCTCACACCATAGGTGACGAGTGGGTTGCAGTGGGTGTGCTATGTTTTGCTGTGTGGGCAACAGGTGTTGTATTGCAGTGCCTCCAGGAGAGGGTGACAGTGTGCCGTGTAGTGTGCCTTTATTCCAGGAGTCTTGCCCTAAGATTGTGCTGTGCATTCACTTTGTAGTGGGAGCTTCTGACCTCAGTGGGTGCGCATGTCACTCAGTGTTTTTCTCCACCCCATGTTTTAATGCATTTGGGTTTAATAAAGTCTTCTTGTACTGTACACATCTGAAGTCTGTGATTATTTGAAGGTTCTGACTTGGCAGTGTTTTCCTGCCTCATTGAGACAACCCTATATTCATTACAATATTAAAAAGACGTCGAAGGTTATGAGACAGCTGTCTATTTTTTATGAAGCCATTTTGGTCCTCATGGATAATCGTTCATATTACGGTTTCCAATCTATTTGCCATAATTTTTGCTAAAATTTTGATATCTACATTCAAAAGACTAATCGGTCTGTACGCTGGTACATTTTTAGGATCTTTATCCTGTTTATGGATTACAAAAATTTTTGCTTGATAGAATGTTGGTGGCAGTTTGCCAAGCCTAAGTTTTTCATTGTAGACTTGTAGTAAAACTGGGGCGAGTTCATTCGACTGATAAAATTGACTTGTATAGCCATCAGGACCTGGAGCCTTCGATTTGATCTCTTCCAAGGAGATCGGTGTCTCTAAAGTATCTCTATGTTTTTGAGAGATTCTAGGAATGGGCAGGTCCTTAAACAATCATCTATAAGATTAGAGTCATCAGTTACTTCAGATGTATATAAGTTTGCATAGAATTTTTAAAATTCGTTATTTAATTCTGTCTGGTTTGATGTTAATTTGCCTGATTCTGTATATATTTCTAATATTTGATTCCTTTCTTCCTTTACTTTAACCTGATGAACTAAAAGCCTACCTTGTTTTTCGCCATGCTCATAAAATCTGTTTAGTTTGTTTTATTAATTTTACTGTTTCCTTGGTGGACAATAGATTGAAGTCCGACTGCAGTGACACGTTTAGCAAGTAAATCGGGATTTGGGTCCGCGGCCATCTTCTTATCTAAATCTAGTATTTGTCGAGTGATTGATTGTTTTTCTTGCTTTCTTTTAAATGCACCATGAGATATAATTTGACCCCGAAGGAATGCTTTCATTGCTTCCCATAAACTGTCTAGAAATCTCAGAGGAATCATTTGTTTCAAAATAGTAATAGAGATAGAGATTTAATATATTCTCTGAATAATTATAGATATCTGAAAGAGATTTATTATCCATTCTCCAAGTCTTAGAATTGTAGACTTTAGGGAACCCAAAATACAATGAGACCGGGCTGTGGTCTGATAGAACCACAGCTTCGTACTGTACCTTTTTAATTATTTGTAAAAGTTTAATGTCTACTAGAAAGAAGTCTATTCTCCAATAAGAGTTGTGTCGTGGAGAAAAAAAAAGAGTATACGGGTCCGGTGGGATTCATATATCTCCATGGTTCAATCACATTTGTTGCTTTTGAGACGTTTTGAATTATCTTTGCTGATTTCGTCAGTTTGTTGCTTTGCGGCGGTCTAACGGGATCCAGGACGAAGTTAAAATCACCTCCCGTTATCAAACACTGATCATGTAAATTTGGAATGGACAATATCATTGATTGTATAAATTCTTCATCATCGTAATTAGGCGCGTATACATTAACTAATACAACAAGGGTATTACATAGTTTACCAGTAATTATTGCAAATCTATCATTGGGATCTAGAACAGAATTTGTCAGTGTGAATGAAATATTTTTTCTGATCAATATAGCTACACCCCTTGATTTGTAATTGAAGCTCGAATGAAATATATGGCTAATCCAGTTTTTACGTAAGCGGATATGATCCTGGTTTTTTAAGTGCGTTTCCTGTAGAAACATAACTTCCACCCAAAGACTGTTAATATGAGCCATTATCTTATAACGCTTCAGAGTGCCATTCAAACCGTCACAGTTCCAGGATACTAACTTAACCATTATCTCGTTATCTGACATCACATAAAATTAGAAAAACAAGATAATGAAAATCACATAAAAATGGCCACCAACCTGAAAAAACATCCACCAGTCTGAAACCTGTATGAGAACAAAACCTGAACTAAACCCCACCCCCCTTAATGCGCACCCCAATTGTGCGCAAAGGGAAAAGTCCTTAACTGTAAACATTTGTTGCCTTGTGCAACCAGGTTTAATAACCAAAATCTCGTAGAGTCGTAGCTCCAACCCTAAAAGTAAATTATGACGAATGAGCTATATTGTATGCTTCATATAAAACACCAGTTAGGCAAAGAAATTTAAAGTGTAAGGAAAAATATATGTATTCAGGTTTTTGTTCATATTTTCACGTGATCATATGTTCTGTGAAGTTAAAGTTCAATAATGAAAACTAGT
Organism: Pterois miles; assembly: GCA_947000775.1. Taxonomy (NCBI): domain Eukaryota; kingdom Metazoa; phylum Chordata; class Actinopteri; order Perciformes; family Scorpaenidae; genus Pterois; species Pterois miles. The sequence continues at coordinate 19,904,196 of CAMQGK010000008.1, forward strand.
TCCATACCACATCTTTATATCAATCATCCACGTTTCTTGGAGACGACGGTCACTACTTCTGAGCCACTTTCTCGTCATAGAAGTCCTGCGCCGCCTGGGTGAGTCGAATGCGTCAAACCGCTCAGGATAGTAGAGGCTGTATGTCACTCCTGCGTCTCAGTGCTTTCTCTTTACGTTGTTGAATACAGCGCCATCCTCCCCACCTCCGGACTCACGTCAGGAAAGAGATGCACCCGATGGCCGTTGTAGAAGAGATTCCCTTTGGTTTTGGAAATATCCAGGACCTTTTGTTTGTCTGTGTAATAATGGAAGCGCACCACTATTGAGCGCGGTCGATCAGTTGGAGAGGCTTCTATGAGCTCTATTGATTACCACCGGGGAGCTGAAGATATCTTCGCCCAGGACTGTGCGTAGAAACACGGGGATAAAGGTTAGCATGTTGCCTTCCTCTGAGTCCTCGGGCACCCCCACAATCCTCAGATTGTTTCTCCTGCTTCTATTTTCGAGGTCGAGGTATTTATCTTGTAGATTTTTGCATTTCTTGGTCAGCTCTTGTTGATTCTTCTCCAGTGTTGTCATTCTATCCATTGTCTCGCTGAGCGTCATGCCCATGTTTTCCACCTCGTCCCGGGTCTCGGCTTGTGCGGTGCGCAGCTTAGTTAGCTGCCCCGGTTAGCTCCTCGTGAAGGGCTCTCATCTCGGCCTTGGTCTCGGTGCGCAAAGTTGTTATCTCCCGTTTGAGCTCTTGGCATGCCGATCCAGTTTCAGCCTTTATGACATCCCGTTGGGTCTTGAGTTCAAGGCGAAGGGTTTCCAGTGTGAGCACATTAGCCATCGCGCTAGAGGCTCCCTCTTCAAGGTTACGGTCCGCCATTTTCACAATGCTTGCGGTGAATGGGGTTATAGAATTTTGTGCCTGTTGTCGTCTTGTTTTGCGCGAACTCCGTCTCATATCCCTCCAAAACGTTTGGTATACAAGTGCTCACGTTTTCTGCCTGTTTCTGGCTAAATTATTGCTCAAATGTCGAGTTAATCATAATATAAGTGTGGAGCAGTCCTGAGATCCTGCTTACTCCATGCCGCTCTCCACGTGACTCGAGTTCTGGCCCCTCTCAACTCCCACCACAAAGTTTATATATAACAGTTTATACGCCACAGACTGAATGTTAGATCAGAGCTCATTGATCTGTTGGACTAGAGTTCTGCCCCTCTCAACCCCCACCACAAAGTTTATATATAACAGTTTATACGCCACAGACTGAACGTTAGATCAGAGCTCATTGATCTGTTGGACTAGAGTTCTGCCCCTCTCAACTCCCACCACAAAGTTTATATATAACAGTTTATACGCCACAGACTGAACGTTAGATCAGAGCTCATTGATCTGGTGGACTAGAGTTCTGCCCCTCTCAACTCCCACCACAAAGTTTATATATAACAGTTTATACGCCACAGACTGAACGTTAGATCAGAGCTCATTGATCTGTTGGACTAGAGTTCTGCCCCTCTCAACTCCCACCACAAAGTTACACTAAGCTAATGGAATAAACTGGGTTTGATCATATTTGTGTGATGGTAAAAAAAGACCTTTATTATTCACTAGAGGATGATTTTGATCTCTGATGGATGAGTAATGATGAGGGTTTCTAATCTCATCAATTCATGGATTTATGTTATAATAACATAGAAATGTGAGTGTGTGTCCACATACAGTATTTTTATGTCCACGTGCTGCAGATATATTGATCACAAGCAGGTGTTTTTGTTACTGAACTCATTTTTTAAATAAACTGATCAATATTTCAGCTTGTAATTATTTTTCTTAGACTTCTGCTTTCAGAGCCAGTTATTAAATAAATTATTACTAAAACTAATAACAATATAATATAATAATATGATCGAGAGTTGATACATTAGTATAGTGTAAGAGAACCGGCCCTCTGAGGGGAACCGTGGTGCTGAGGTGGTCTGGGAGGAGACTGGGTTGGATCCCCTGGTCTAGAGTGATGGTGACAGCGAGCGTCGCTGAGGCCGGAGAAGGAGCAGAAACTCCGGTACGCTGAACTCTCTTCGGAGTTCCCGGCCTTCCGTCGTGGTTCCATCTCATAAAAGTGTTTTTCCAGCTGAACGACGTCGACTCATCTGAGTTTAAAGGTCCGTGGCTCCTTGTCTCTTGTGATCTCAGCGATCCATCACCAGTCGGTTCCTCGGTTCCTCAGCGCTGTTCCACAGCACAGCGGAGAGCAGAGCCCCTGGAAGGTCAGTCATCACAGTAACTCAGTACCTTTGTGCTGGATCAGTGTCCCACATGAAGTCCCTGATGAAGGACAGGATGGCGGGTCAGTTCTGATGAGTCCCACCTCCGTCAGCAGTAGCTGGAGGAGGAACTGATGAGGGAACCGATCAGAAACCCGGTTCCGACTGAGAATCACATGCTGCGATGAGCACATCGAGCAGCAGAGGCTCCGTTTCTACGAATCAAACTCCTATTTCAGCACCGCTGTAAACCTGGTCTTCCTGTTAGGATCCGACCAAAACATCCACCGCGATGCGATAGTGACGTCATATATGATATGGGGGGAAACTATGATGCTTGACTAGGTCTGCGCTCTCTGAGTGCTTTTCTATTAAATCAATATATTTTTAAATCATCTGATTTATCAATGTGAACGTTTATTGTGCAACCTGGAACAACTTGGTGGTCACATGACTCCATAACATCACTGCTGGAAAACAGTCAGAACGTCAGAACGCCTATAGTAACGGTAACATTAGCTTAGCAGAGTACCTATAGTAACGGTAACGTTAGCTTAACAGAGTACCTATAGTAACGGTAACGTTAGCTTAACAGAGTACCTATAGTAACGGTAACGTTAGCTTAACAGAGTACCTATAGTAACGGTAACGTTAGCTTAACAGAGTACCTATAGTAACGGTAACGTTAGCTTAACGGAGTACCTATAGTAACGGTAACGTTAGCTTAACGGAGTACCTATAGTAACGGTAACGTTAGCTTAACGGAGTACCTATAGTAACGGTAACGTTAGCTTAACGGAGTACCTATAGTAACGGTAACATTAGCTTAACGGAGTACCTATAGTAACGGTAACATTAGCTTAACGGAGTACCTATAGTAACGGTAACATTAGCTTAACGGAGTACCTATAGTAACGGTAACGTTAGCTTGACCAAGTACCTATAGTAACAGTAACGTTAGCTTGACCGAGTACCTATAGTAACGGTAACGTTAGCTTAACGGAGTACCTATAGTAACAATAACGTTAGCTTGACCGAGTACCTATAGTAACGGTAACGTTAGCTTAACGGAGTACCTATAGTAACGGTAACGTTAGCTTAACGGAGTACCTATAGTAACGGTAACGTTAGCTTGACCGAGTACCTATAGTAACGGTAACATATCAGTATACCACACTAACTTAGGTTCTGTTAAAATGGACAGAGCTGACGAAGAACCATGATGGGGAACCTTGACATGGAACTGTGATGAGGAACCATGATGTGGAATCATGATGAGGAACCTTTACACGAAACCATGGTGAGGAACCATGACGAGGAACTTTTACATGGAACCGTCATGAGAAACTATGATGTGGAACCATGACGCGGAACCTTGACCTGAATGAATCTAATAAAAAAGGTTCTGAAAGCAGAAAACCAAAGAAACTACAGGAGTTCAGGTTCAAGACAGGATTGGTCAGGACGGTTCATCTTTATTGTGATTGGCTGAAAAAGACCCCCCCCACCCTAAATGTCAATAATAATAATATTAATAATAATAATAACAATATTCTCATTTGTAAAAAGGCAGAAAGCTGCAGCAGGTCCAGCTGGTCCAGCAGATCCAGCTGGTCCAGCTGATGTATTCACAGTACAACATGAGACCAGAATAATGTGATTTCCAACAGGAACATCTGGCTCCTGAATGCACCGACAGTGACATCACTACAGCAGCCTTCAATGTGAAGACTGCTGCTGATTGGCTGGTTAGTGGTTTGACTGACAGGCCAGGGGACCAATGGGTGAAGAGCCCTGAAGTCAGTCTACGTGATGCCAAAGTAAGTAAATAAATAATGTGTCATTAAATGAACCCAATATAATATAAAACAATAAATGGATCCTTTAATGAATTGATAAAATGTGACATAAACTGATCTATTGATCTATTTTAATTTGCTTCTTTATTTTTGTTTTCTTTCATATTCCCTTTATTTGTTTTTTAAAATTAATATTTATTTGTTTTCTATTTTAAATGCATGTGTTCATTGAAGTATTTTTGCATTTCACCTCTGATTTATTCGCCAGACTTATTTATTTCTGTATTCTTTACTTTACATGTCATCATGTATAAATAAAAAATAAAGGCAAAAATATTTAATTAAAAAATAATTAAGATAAATGCATAAATAAAAGAGATATAGGAACAAAGAAGCAAATTAAAACATTTAAATTCCTGTCAGTTTATCAATTAATTAATGGCTACATTTATTTTCAATATTTTTGTTACATTTATTGATATATTTATTGTCAAGTCGTTTATTTATTGGGTTATTTTTTTACTTTGGCAGGTTCCATCCTCCATAGCGGCGTTGATAACTGGGCCCCGAATGGGTCTGACTGACTTCAGATGTGATCTTTGGTCCTGAACCTCCAACGCCGAGAGCTTTGAAATACAACGCCGAAATATAAGATTTTTTTTTTTCCTTTCTTTCTTTCTTTCTTTACAAATTGAAAATGACTTTAGTATAAAAAACACTGATCTCCTACTCTGCTTCAAAATATGATCCAATATCAGGTACAAAAAGTGCTAAAATACAAACATCAACAACAGTTGTTCAATTCCAATAACTCCAACATTAATTATGTAGTCAGTTCCCACAGTCGCAACATTAGCTCGCTTTTTATCGGTTCATACGGCTTTGTTTTAAAATGTAGAATCAGCTGAAATGTGCTTAGTCCACGGAAACACAAGTCTCTCTGCAGTGGTTTTGTTCCAGAAGATAGAAAGTGAAACGCTAAAAAGTGAAGGGATCCAGCTGGACCACCGAGTCTGGACCACACTACAATTCATGGTGATTAGTGTTTGATTTTAAAAGGTTAGATTTTAGGTGGAGCATCACTAAAAGGTTTCCACTAAAAGTGGACTTTATTAGGTGCCACAGTTTAAGAGACTCATCATCCTTTTAAGAGGTCAATAATGTGACATAAAATATTCCTGAAGGAGTCCAGGCAGTTTCCTCACCTGAACAATCACATTAACTTGGATAAAAACTTGGGAGGACGTTTGCAGAAGAGTTCCACAATGTTTGGAATCTCGAGGACAATCTCGAAGATTTCATCAAAACGTTCACCATTGTTTTCTAAGGCCATCCCAGAATATTCCTCACAGATAATGAAAAGTATGATACTGAAACTTCAGGAGAACAAGCCAACATGTCACAAGACGAATCCCTTCTGAACGTCCTGATGTCCCTCAGGTCAATGTCCCCACATTAAAGGAGACTACCAACCAGTCTCTTTGGACTTCCTATGAAGTTGTTCCAACATTCCACATTCTTCATAATGTCCTCAAGAAGTCCTCAAAAAATGTTGAGTTAAGGTCCCAGAATATTCCTCATGGAGTATGAAAAGGTATCCACAGAACGGACATTTAACTTGAACACGTTTGCTCATGACTAAAATCCCTTCGGTTGTTCCTCACGGTCTGTCGTTTCTCGGCAGTCGTAGTGGCAGTTTGGGAGCATTAGATTTGATCTTCAGCTGATCCTATAAAGGGTCATGTTTGTATTTCCAATAAAATCCAGTAGAGATCAGAACTGAGTCCTCAGTCTGCTGTGATTTTGATCTGTTGATGCTGCAGCGCAGGAAAATCCACAATCAGGTGGTTCTGTGTGAAGAACGGCAGGGAACCAGTCCCAGCTGTGCTTTCATGCAGTGTGTGGGCCTGTGTGATAACAGCAGGGCCAAAGTGGGCCGTTGCAACATCTCCATGTCCAATAAGAGAGGTCCTACGTCTTTGTTGTGCTGGATGCTGATTGGCCGAGGAGTCCAGGGTTTGGAGCGGGATTATAAAAACCTGGCCAAGGTGGGAGGAGCTTTGGTTTTCCTGAGCAGTGAATGGCTGATGCGGTCTGGCGAGGCCTGAGAGTTGACCAACCAGGTGCTGGCTGTGGTTAACTCTGTCTTTGGTTCTGATTGGTTGGATTAACTAGGTAGGCGGAGTCCTGTTGCACCTGAGTCAAGCCTCCCGCAGTCTTTATTATATAGTGTTCTTTGTGCTTTGTAAACATCACAGCTCTGTTAAACCCGATGTCTCTCATTGGTCTGACCATCAGGGGGCGGAGTCTCACTGGCCCTCAGACTTTGTGATTGGTGAGTGAGCAGGGCCCAGCGTCATCCTGAGTGTTGTGGTCTGTGGACGGTTTCTGGACAGTACGGCAAGGGAAGGGCTGTGATTGGTCAGTAGAGAACGGTGGGCGGGGCTTTGCATATCCGGAGCGTCTGGATGGAGGAGAGGATTTTCTTTTGGTGGCCAGCGAGTGTAACGCCCACTCTGAGCAGGTCTCTATGGAGACAGATGGAGGATGGAAGACATGACACCTCAACCGTTTCTGACATTTAATCAATTTGACTAAATAAGGCAAATATCTCATATACTATATATATATATGTGTGTGTGTGTGTATATATACACACACACACACACACACATATATATACAGGACAGACCAAAAGTTTGGACACACCTTCTTATTCAAAGACTTTCCTTTATTTTCATGACTATTGACATTGTAGATTCACACTGAAGGCATCAAAACTATGAATTAACACATGTGGAAATATGTACTTAACAAAAAAGTGTAAAACAACTGAAAATACGCTTTATATTGTAGTTTCTTCATAGTAGCCGCCTTTTGCTCTAATTACTGCTCCACACACTCTGCATCCTCTTGATGAGCTTCAAGAGGTCCTCACCTGAAATGGTCTCCACTTCACAGGTGAGCCCTGTCAGGTTTAATCAGGGGGATTTCTGGCCTTATAAATGGGGTTGGGACCATCAGAAGTCAGGTGGAGACACAGCTGATAGTCCTGCTGAATAGACTGTTAGAATTTGGATTATGGCAGAAAAAAGCAGCTAAGTAAAGAAAAACGAGTGGCCATCATTACTTTAAGAAATGAAGGTCAGTCAGTCCCAAAAACTGGGAAAACTTTGAAAGTGTCCCCAAGTGCAGTCGCAAAAACCATCAAGAGCTACAAAGAAAGTGGCTCACATGAGGACCGCCCCAGGAAAGGAAGACCAGGAGTCACCTCTGCTGAGGAGGATCAGTTGATCCGAGTCACCGGCCTCAGAAATGGCAGGTTAACAGCAGCTCAGACTAGAGACCAGGTCAATGCCACACAGAGTTCTAGCAGCAGACACATCTCTAGAACAACTGTTAAGAGGAGACTGTGTGAATCAGGCCTTCATGGTAGAATAGCTGCTAGGAAACCACTGCTAAGGACAGGCAACAAGCAGAGAGACTTGTTTGGGCTAAAGACCACCAGGAATGGACATTAGACCAGTGGAAATCTGGGCTTTGGTCTGATGAGTCCAGATCTGAGATCTTTGGTTCCAACCACCGTGTCTTTGTGGAACCAGAAAAGGTGAACGGATGGACTCTACATGCCTGGTTCCCACCGTGAAGCATGGAGGAGGAGGTGTGATGGTGTGGGGGGGCTTTGCTGGTGACACTGTTGGGGATTTATTCAAACTGAAGGCCTACTGAACCAGCATGGCTACCACAGCATCTAGCAGCAGCATGCTATTCCATCCGGTCTGCGTTTAGTTGGACCATCATTTATTTCTCAACAGGACAATGACCCCAAACACACCTCCAGGCTGTGTGAGGGCTATTTGACCAAGAAGGAGAGTGATGGGGTGCTGGACCAGATGACCTGGCCTCCACAGTCACCGGACCTGAACCCGATCCAGATGGTTTGGGGTGAGCTGGACCGCAGAGTGAAGGCAAAAGGGCCAACAAGTGCTCAGCATCTCTGGGAACTCCTTCAAGACTGTTGGAGACCATTTCAGGTGACGACCTCTTGAAGCTCATCAAGAGGATGCAGAGTGTGTGGAGCAGTAATCAGAGCAAAAGGAGGCTACTTTGAAGAAACTACAATATCAGACATATTTTCAGTTGTTTCACACTTTTTTGTTAAGTACATATTTCCACATGTGTTAATTCATAGTTTTGATGCCTTCAGTGTGAATCTACAATTTTCATAGTCATGAAAATAAAGAAAACTGTTTCAATGAGAAGGTGAGTCCAGACTTTTGATCTGTACTGTATATATATATATATACATATATATACACATATGTATATATACATATATATACACATATGTATATATACATATATATACATATATGTATATATACGTATGTGTATATACATATATGTATATACACATACGTATATATACATACATACACACTCCTGATCAAAATCTTAAGACCAGTTAAAAAATTGCAAGAATTTTCATTTTGCACTGTTGTATCTTAAGAAGGTTCTAAGTAGAGTTTCAAAATGCAAAAAGAAGAAATGAGAGCAAGAGACTAAATGTTTTGAGCAGGCAATTTATTGAAAAGAACAATTTAACTGAAATAGGCTGTTCATCAGCTGATCAAAAGTTTAAGACCACATCCTTTAAAAGCCCAAATCTGTGCAAAAATTTGGATTCCATGTCATTTTCTGTCAAGTAATCACACTGTCAAGACCTCTTGATGGGAAAAGCAAAAAAACTCACTGCCTTGGAACGTGGCAGGATTGTTGAGCTGCATAGACAAGGCCTCTCACAGCGTGCCATCGCTGCTGAGGTTGGACGCAGTAAGACAGTCATTTTGCATTTCTTAAAAGATCCTGAGGTTTATGGAACAAAAAAATCAAGTGGTAGACCCAAAAAAATCTCACCGGCACCGAGCCGGAGGATCCGAACGGCCGTCCGTCAAGACACGGGACGATCCTCATCCCAAATTAAGGCCATTACTGGTGCTGACTGCAGCCCAATAACCATCAGACGGCATCTGCAAAGGAACGGCTTCAAAAACAAAAAACCTCTTCAAAGGCCACGTCTCCTTCAACGCCACAAAATCGCCCGTTTGGCCTTTGCGAGGGAGCATCAAACATGGGACGTTCAAAGTTGGAAGAAAGTTTTATTCTCTGATGAGAAAAAATGTAACCTTGATGGTCCTGATGGCTTCCAACGCTACTGGCATGACAAGGAGATGCCACCTGAGATTTTTTCAACACGGCACAGCGGAGGGGGCGCCATCATGATCTGGGCTGCTTTTTCCTTCAATGGAACAATGGAGCTCCAGGTTGTGCAGGGCGTCAAACAGCAGCTGGCTACGTGGAGATGTTGCAGCGGGCATCCCTCATGACTGAGGGCCCTCGTCTGTGTGCTGATGACTGGGTTTTTCAGCAGGACCATGCTGCGATTCACAATGCCCGTCTGACAAAGGAGTTTTTTCAGGAGAATAACATCACTCTTTTGGATCATCCTGCATGTTCCCCTGATCTAAATCCAATTGAGAACATTTGGGGATGGATGGCAAGGGAAGTTTACAAAAATGGACATCAGTTCCAGACAGTGGATGCCCTTCGTGAAGCCATCTTCACCACTTGGAGCAACATTCCTACAAGCCTTTTGGAAACACTCGCATCAAGCATGCCAACACCAATTTTTGAAGTGATCAACAATAATGGTGGAGCTGCTCATTACTGAGTCTGTTTTTGAGACTTTAATTTCTGTTTTAGGGTTTTTTTTGAGCTATGGTCTTAAACTTTTGATCAGCTGATGAACAGCCTATTTCAGTTAAATTGTTCTTTTCAATAAATTGCCTGCTCAAAACATTTAGTCTCTTGCTCTCATTTCTTCTTTTTGCATTTTGAAACTCTAGTTAGAACCTTCTTAAGATACAACAGTGCAAAACGTAAATTCTTGCAATTTTTTAACTGGTCTTAAGATTTTGATCAGGAGTGTATATATATGTATGTATATATACATACATATATATACATACATATATATACATATACATACATATATATACACATACATACATATACATACATATATATATACATATATATACACACACACACACACACACACACACACACACACACACAGATACATACAAAATGGTCAGCATATATACACATGTAGTATATATGTCCAGTATATGTTGGTGGCTTAATGGAGTGTGTCGTACTCAGTGTTGAGCTGTGAGACAACGTCCAGGCTGGTGAATCCGGCCTGCAGGAAGCTCTGCTCATATCGCTCCATCTTTATGGCTCGAAGCCACTCGGAGACCGAACCACAGGCGGAGAGAGGAGGGGGGACACGCTGGTCCAACAGGGGCTGGGAAACACTGAGACAGACGGGCAGAGAGACAGACACATGACTCTCAGAGAGGAAGACAAGAAAACTCAACTAACTAACCAAGAAGATGCAACTAACTCTAAAGTAAACCCAGCCCCGGCATTATTCAGAGCAAGTGACGTACTCAATCCTGTGAGTCCTTAGTCTTCAGTTCCGTGGTCTAGTCTCGTCAGTTCCATGAGTCCTTAGTATCGTCAGTTCCGTGAGTCCTTAGTCTCGTCAGTCCCGTGAGTCCTTAGTATCGTCAGTCCCCTGAGTCCTTAGTATCATCAGTCCTGTGAGTCCTTAGTATCGTCAGTTCCGTGATTCCTTAGTATCGTCAGTTCCATGAGTCCTTAGTAACGTCAGTTCCATGAGTCCTTAGTCTCGTCAGTTCCGTGAGTCCTTAGTCTCGTCAGTTCCGTGAGTCCTTAGTCTCGTCAGTTCCGTGAGTCCTTAGTATCGTCAGTCCTGTGAGTCCTTAGTATCGTCAGTCCCGTGAGTTCTAAGTATCGTCAGTCCCCTGAGTCCTTAGTATCGTCAGTCCTGTGAGTCCTTAGTATCGTCAGTCCCGTGAGTCCTTAGTATCGTCAGTCCCCTGAGTCCTTAGTATCATTAGTCCTGTGAGTCCTTAGTATCGTCAGTCCCGTGATTCCTTAGTATCGTCAGTTCCATGAGTCCTTAGTAACGTCAGTTCCATGAGTCCTTAGTATCGTCAGTCCTGTGAGTTCTTAGTATCGTCAGTCCCCTGAGTCCTTAGTATCATCAGTCCTGTGAGTCCTTAGTATCATCAGTCCTGTGAGTCCTTAGTATCGTCAGTCCCGTGAGTTCTTAGTATCGTCAGTCCCCTGAGTCCTTAGTATCGTCAGTCCTGTGAGTCCTTAGTATCGTCAGTCCCCTGAGTCCTTAGTATCGTCAGTCCCGTGAGTCCTTAGTATCGTCAGTCCCCTGAGTCCTTAGTATCATCAGTCCTGTGAGTCCTTAGTATCGTCAGTCCCGTGATTCCTTAGTATCGTCAGTTCCATGAGTCCTTAGTATCATCAGTTCCATGAGTCTTTAGTAACGTCAGTTCCATGAGTCCTTAGTATCGTCAGTCCTGTGAGTCTTAAGTATCATCAGTTCCGTGAGTCCTTGGTATCATCAGTCCTGAGTAACGTAAGACAGGTTCTTCGTTCATCAGTCTATGATGATGAGGGGCACTGACCTAGCGGGAGTATTTGACAAGTTGGGAGTGAGAACGTGTTGTTGAAAGCATCTTGTTTGACTTCAAAATAAAAGCACACTCAGTAGTATGGGCTGAGTCACATGCTTCCTGTACCTCATCATGAACCGCTCTGAACCTCCTGGCCCCGCCCACTGCACTGTGTGTCTCCATGGCAACCTCTGACCTCTGACCCCCCTACAGCTGATGCATAAATAACATTCCACACCTGCCAATCAAATATAATCTAAAATGAATACTGTCTGCATTTAGTAGCGTCCACTGGCCAGAAGAGGTTCTGGTTCCTGGGTCAGCTGTTTCTCAGACTACCTTGGAGCAGAATTTCATGATACCATTCAGGCTGTTCTGGTTCTTTTCAGACAGCCCAGTGAATCACCAAATACATGAGAACATTACATCATATTATATCACGGACACAGAAAGACCTGAGCTTCCACAACGCTGTTTCTAGATATGTCTAGAACGCTAACGCTGGCTCTTGGTTTGTCACTAATCTGCCAAGTTCACTCCACATCTGGAGAACTTCATGTAAATTACCTTTTTACTGTCACATATTGTCCCATAGTGAAATCTGTCTTCTGTGTTTCACTCATCCTAGTATAGGAGGACCAGTGAGCTGGTACTATACAGCACCCGGGCAGCTGCTTGAGGCTCCGGTGCCTTGCTCAAAGGAACCTCAGCAGTGCTCATAAGGTGAACCGGCACACCTCCGGCTACCAGTCTACACTCCATACTTGGTCCGTTTGGGGACTTGAAACCGGTGATCCTCCATTTCTAAAGTCCCTTTGGACCAAGCTACTGACGCAAGTTCAGCGTCGATCCTCACCTCTGCCCCTCCGGGAGTGTCACCTTCAGGGAGGCGGGGTTTCGGATCAGCCTGTCGAGCGCCGCCACCACATCGCAGAACCTTGGCCGACTGGCTCGTTCCTTCTGCCAGCAATCCAGCATGAGCGCGTGCAGATTGGCGGGGCACTCCGGCGGCGGCGGCAGCCGGTAGTCCTGCTCGATGGCGTTTATCACCTGACGGAGAGAGACGGACGGTTGTGTTTTTTCTGAAGAATGTACAGTTTGAGGTACAAGTAAAATAGAAGCTTAAAATATTCTCTCTTACGTCCTGGTTGCTCATGTCCCAGTATGGTCGCTCTCCGTATGACATCACTTCCCACATGACGATACCGTAACTCCAAGCATCACTGGCTGATGTGAACTTCCTGTCAGCCAAAGTCATCACTAACACGTAGTACTTAATACCACTGACATGAGTACTACTACTACTGCGGTACTGGGACTCACCTGTATGCAATGGCTTCAGGAGCCGTCCACCGAATAGGAATCTTCCCTCCCTGAGAACCATACAGACTCAGTCAGTCTTTCCAAGTTAAAGCAGAACAGCAGAGGACCGATATCTGAACCCTGAGGGACTCCACATGTTTGAACAACCAATCAGCACAGAGCCACTAACGTTGCATTCAAGTGGTGTTTGAATAATCGGAAAAACAAGTTTCTGACTGTGAAAGTTCAGGTGAATCAAATCATCACCACCGCTGAGTGGAACAACCTGGAGTTTTATCTACTGTACGTGGAAAAGTCCAGGTGGAGGGTGCAGGTGAACAAAGAAGATGTTGGGTAATCAGCTGATTTACCAGAGAACTGGTGTACGTCGGGTCAGAGGAGTTTTCAGTCAGGAACCTGCTGAGACCAAAGTCTGACACCTGGAACCATACAGAAACACCTGGCTCAGACAGGTAGACGGGTAGACATGTGGGCAGGTAGACAGGTGAGCAGACAGACAGTCTCACCTTACAAACCAGGTTGGAGTTGACCAGGATGTTACGAGCTGCCAGGTCTCTGTGGACGAAGCTCATGTCGGACAGATACTTCATCCCAGCCGCGATGCCACGCAGCATCCCCACCAGCTGGATGGTGGTGAACTGTCCGTCATTCATCTGCAGAGACAGACAGGTGGGACACAGACAGACAGGTGAGACAGACAGACAGGTGGGACACAGACAGACAGGTGAGACAGACAGACAGGTGGGACACAGACAGACAGGTGGAAGACAGGACACAGACAGACAGGTGGAACACAGACAGACAGGTGAGACACAGACAGACAGGTGGAACACAGACAGACAGGTGAGACACAGACAGTGAGACACAGACAGACAGGTGGGACACAGACAGACAGGTGAGGCACAGACAGACAGGTGGAACACAGACAGACAGGTGAGACACAGACAGACAGGTGGAACACAGACAGACAGGTGGAACACAGAGAGACAGGTGGGACACAGACAGACAGGTGGAACACAGACAGACAGGTGGAACACAGACAGACAGGTGGAACACAGAGAGACAGGTGAGACACAGACAGACAGGTGGGACACAGACAGACAGGTGAGCCACAGACAGACAGGTGGAACACAGACAGACAGGTGAGACACAGACAGACAGGTGAGGCACAGACAGACAGGTGGAACACAGAGAGACAGGTGAGACACAGACAGTGAGACACAGACAGACAGGTGAGACACAGACAGACAGGTGGAACACAGACAGACAGGTGGGACACAGAGAGACAGGTGAGACACAGACAGTGAGACACAGACAGACAGGTGGGACACAGACAGACAGGTGAGGCACAGACAGACAGGTGGAACACAGACAGACAGGTGAGACACAGACAGACAGGTGGAACATAGACAGACAGGTGGGACACAGACAGACAGGTGGGACACAGACAGACAGGTGGGACACAGACAGACAGGTGGGCAGAGAGTGAGACATGTTTACGAGGCATAGAGGTCTCACCCTCAGGAAACTGTCGAGCGCTCCGTTCTCCATGAACTCGGTGAGGATCATGACGGGACAGGAAGTGGTGATGACGCCCTCCAGGTGGATGATGTTGGGGTGCTGGAACTGACCCATGATGGACGCCTCCGACAGGAAGTCCCGCCTCTGCTTGTCCGTGTAGCCGCCCTTCAGAGTCTTGATGGCCACGTAGTTCTCCTTCCGGCCCGGGACCCTCAGTCGACCTCGACACACCTCGCCAAACTCACCTGGACAGGTAAATCAGAGGGATTCATTACAGTTCTGATCACTAAACATTACAACAAACATAAAAAATACTAAAGACATTCCCAGGTTCTAGGTTCCTAAAAAAATCTACATATATTCCCTGGTTCTGAAAAAGTTCCTAAAATCATTCCTTGGTTCCAGAAACAGTTCTTAATAACTTTCCTGAGTTCCAAAAAAAGTTTGTAAAAACATTCACGGGTTACAAAAAAATTCTTAAAAACATTCCCGGGTTCTAAAAAAGTTTCTAAAAACATTACTGGGTTCCTGATAAAATTCTACAAAATATTTCCATGTTCCAAAACAGTTCCTACAACATTCCTAAAAAGTTCCTATATATGTTCCTGTGTTCCTAAAAACGTTCCTGGGTTCTAAAAAAGTTTCTAAAAACATTACTGGGTTTTGATAAGTGACTACAAAGTTTACTTGGTTCCATCTAAGATACTAAAATAAACCTTAGATGCTCCTTCAATGTTCATGGCTTCCAAGTTCCTCTAAAGGTTCCTGGATTCCTGTCAGGTACCTAAAAATGTTCCTGTTCCCTTCAAACGATCCTTGAGGATCCTAAAACGTCTCTGGGTAAAACATGCTGCTAACCTGCTCCGATCACTTCCTCGATCTTCACGAAGGACGCCTCGATCTCTTTGGCGAACTCCCTCACCGCCTCGTTGGGGTCCTCGTACGTAAACGGGTCGATATACACCTTCATCGCTATGACAACGACATCATCATCACCATCATCATCATCACCATCATCATCACCATCATCATCACCTTCATCATCATCATCATCATCATCACCATCATCACCTTCATCATCATCATCACCATCATCATCATCATCATCATCACCATCATCATCATCACCATCATCATCACCTTCATCATCATCATCATCATCATCATCACCATCACCATCATCATCACCTTCATCATCATCATCATCATCACCATCATCACCTTCATCATCATCACCTTCATCATCATCACCATCATCATCATCATCATCACCATCATCACCACCATCATCATCATCATCACCATCATCATCATCACCTTCATCATCATCACCATCATCATCACCTTCATCATCATCATCATCACCATCATCACCACCATCATCATCATCATCATCACCATCATCATCATCACCACCATCATCATCATCACCATCATCATCATCACCATCATCATCATCACCATCATCATCATCATCATCACCATCATCACCACCATCATCATCATCATCACCATCATCATCATCACCTTCATCATCATCACCATCATCATCACCTTCATCATCATCATCATCACCATCATCACCACCATCATCATCATCATCACCATCATCATCATCACCACCATCATCATCATCATCACCATCATCATCATCACCATCATCATCATCATCATCACCATCATCATCATCATCATCATCACCACCATCATCATCATCATCACCATCATCATCATCATCATCATCATCATCATCATCATCACCATCATCATCACCTTCATCATCATCATCATCACCATCATCACCACCATCATCATCATCATCACCATCACCATCATCACCATCATCACCACCATCATCATCATCATCACCATCATCATCATCATCATCATCATCACCATCATCACCTTCATCATCATCATCACCATCATCATCATCATCATCATCATCATCACCATCATCATCATCACCATCATCATCACCTTCATCATCATCATCACCATCATCATCATCATCATCATCATCATCATCATCACCATCATCATCATCACCATCATCATCATCATCACCATCATCACCACCATCATCATCATCACCACCATCATCATCATCATCACCATCATCATCACCTTCATCATCATCATCACCATCATCACCTTCATCATCATCACCTTCATCATCATCACCATCATCATCATCATCACCATCATCATCATCATCATCACCTTCATCATCATCATCATCACCATCATCATCATCACCATCATCATCATCATCATCATCATCACCATCATCATCACCATCATCATCATCACCTTCATCATCATCATCATCACCATCATCATCACCTTCATCATCATCACCATCATCACCACCATCATCATCATCATCATCATCATCATCATCATCAGTAACTCACTCTGTCCCATCTGGTAGTGTCCACTCTTATCACTGATATCTGAGTCTTTCAGCCTCCTGCTGACAGACAGACAGACAGACAGACAGTCAGACAGTCAGTCAGTCAGACAGGTCTTTAGTGTTTCAGCTGTTGTAGGACTCTTCATTACACCGTGTGTGAACCTGAGGTCAGTGCATTCTGAACACTTACCGGTAACAGTACACAACAACGATCGCCATGGCGATGAGCAGCAGCATCCCTACGGAGACGAGGACTCCCGTCACCGACAGCTGAGAACCTACAGCTTCAGACAGACAGACAGGTAGAAAGGTAGAGAGACAGGTAGAGAGACAGACAGGTAGACAGGTTGCTGTCTCACCATCAGGCAGTGTGCTGAAGTCGTTCACCGTGCTGAATGATCCGTATCCGGCCTGCGATCGAGCGCGGACCTGAACCTGGTACGGCAGCGCCCGCTGCAGCCCTGTCAGCACCACCGAAGAAGACCTACTGGACACGTACTGCCACTGACCCGCCTCCTCGCCGCCCTGATGGAGGGTGATGATGACATCACAGTGACATCACAGTCCATCACCAGCCCGTGTGTGTGTGTGTGTGTGTGTGTGTGTGTGTGTGTGTGTGTGTGTGTGTGTGTGTGTGTGTGTGTGTGTGTACCTTGGGGCTGTAGCGGAGCTGGTAGTCCAGGATCTGGTATTGGTTCTGGTTCTGATTCTGGAGAACTGGAACGTTCCACTCTAAAGACAGACTGGACTCTGAGGCCGCCACCCTCCTGAGGCCGGACACTGGAGGAGGAACTACACAGACACAGTGTTTCCTTCACATACCTGAGTGATTGACTGACTGACTGATTGATTGATTGATTGACTGATTGACTGACTGAGCGATGATTGACTGAGTGATTGATTGACTGTTTGATTGACTGAGACTGATTGATTGACTGAGTGATTGATTGACTGTTTGATTGACTGACTGACTGAGTGACTGACTGATTGATTGACTGAGTGATTGATTGACTGTTTGATTGACTGACTGACTGATTGATTGACTGAGTGATTGACTGATTGATTGATTGATGGACTGAAGTGTTTATTTTGAATATGAAAACCAAAATAAAGGACTAATAAAACATTTAAACATAAGACATAACATCCATGTTGAAAGAGGAGAGAGCGGTGTCCTACACTGACAGCTTCCCTGTAACCTGATGCTCACACACATTAATACATATATCCATATATGAATGTACATACACATATACATACTCAGTACTACCCAGTACTGTAGAGTACTACGACCTGGGTACTTCTATCCAGTATGTGCTGTGTACCGTCTCTGCTGGTGGTGACGTTGACCCCGTTGGAGGCCGGCTCTGATTGGCTGAGAGCAGAGACGCCGTTCAGGGATTGGATGGTGAAGGTGTACTTGGTGTGTGGGCGGAGTCCCCACACGGCGACCCGGCGCTGAGTCAGACCGCGCTGCGCCGGCCGGTACAGAACGCTGTCATCACACGGAGAACAGGAACTGACCAATCCCTGAACAGGAGACAGGAGGGGCAGAGTCATGGGGGGTAGACTGGAGCGGCGTCTGGTACTGGACTTACCGGCCTTGTTCCAGCTGGTGAGGTGGTTCTGGTCTAGCTAGTGTTGTGGCTCTGATCTAGCTAGTGTAGTGGATCTGGTCTAGCTGGTGTAGTGGTTCTGGTCTAGCTAGTGTAGTGGTTCTGGTCTAGCTAGTGTAGGGGTTCTGGTCTAGCTAGTGTAGTGGTTCTGGTCTAGCTAGTGTAGTGGATCTGGTCTAGCTGGTGTAGTGGTTCTGGTCTAGCTAGTGTAGTGGTTCTGGTCTACCTGGTGAAGTTGTTCTGGTCTAGCTGGTCTCAGCGGGGTACCTTGGTGGTGGAGGTGGTCCCCCAGATGAAGCAGAGCACTCTGTAGATCAGGTCTCCTCGTCCTCCTCGGTCCAGCGGCTCGCTCCACTCCAGAGTCACTGAGGTGTCGTTGATCTGACTCACAATGGAACGGGGAGCAGAGGGGGGGCCTGAGGGGTCAGAAGTGGGTCAGAGGTCAGTCAGAGGTCAAAGGTCAGTCAGAGGTCAGTCGTGAGTCAGAGGTCAAAGGTCAGTCGTCAGTCAAAGGTCAGTCAGAGGTCAGTCGTCAGTCAAAGGTCAGTCGTCAGTCAGAGGTCAAAGGTCAGTCGTCAGTCAAAGGTCAGTCAGAGGTCAGTCGTCAGTCAGAGGTCAAAGGTCAGTCAGAGGTCAAAGGTCAGTCAGAGGTCAGTCGTGAGTCAGAGGTCAAAGGTCAGTCAGAGGTCAGTCAAAGGTCAGTCGTCAGTCAGAGGTCAGTCAGAGGTCAGTCAGAGGTCAAAGGTCAGTCAGAGGTCAGTCAAAGGTCAGTCAAAGGTCAGAGGTCAAAGGTCAGTCAAAGGTCAGTCAGAGGTCAGAGGTCAGTCAGAGGTCAAAGGTCAGTCATCAGTCAGAGGTCAAAGGTCAGTCAGAGGTCAAAGATCAGTCAGAGGTCTTTTTGCAGTGCTTGGTTTCACTCAAGGTGTTTACCAAGCCGGGAGCAGATTGCATGATGGGAAATGGAAGGACTAACAGAGAGAGAGAACCAATTTGAAATAAAGTCTTACTTGTGCAGGCGGCGTGCGGCGGGTCGGAGTCGGGTCGATAGTTCCCGGGGAGACACGGGCAGTAGGCGGAGCCCGGGATCCGAGTGTCACTTCTGGGTGGACACGGGCTACACCCACCTGGTCCAGACCCCGCCTTAAAGTGACGGGACGGACAGGCTGCAGAGACACAGGGTTAGCATTAGCATTAGCACTATCTTAAAAGTGGATTTTAAAGTTCCAGTGGAACCCAACAGGGTCTACTTCCTGTTGCTGGCTGGACTAAAACTACAGTCAACACATTACTGACCAAAGCACACTCATATACCGCAGAAACCGGCGGGCTGAGACCCACCGGCACCAGGAGACCGCCACCAGGGAGCAGCCTCACAGAGACAATGAGAGACAGGAAGTGACCTTGGCTTCAACAGGATGTGGAAAGTGCTGCCATGATGTCATCATCGCCATCTCCCGTGAAGCACGTACAGACACACACACACACACACACACACACACACACACACACACACACACACACACACACACACACACACACACACACACACACAGACAGACACACACACACACAGAGGCAGCTGAAGTTGACCTCTGACCTTTTCACTCAGCAAGGCTTTCACTTCAACCACCCTCCTGTGTGTGTGTGTGTGTGTGTGTGTGTGAGTGTGTGTGTGTGTGTGTGTGTGTGTGTGTGTTAACCAGAAGCAGCGGCCAACCCCCCGGCTGGTCGTCGCCCTGCTGCAACACTTCCTGGTTGCAGTCAGCTGACCTCTGACCTCAGAAAGAATAACAGGAAGCTGGGACAGGCCAGCAGGACTCCTGATGTCGTGGAGCTCTTTATTTTGTAAACTCTGACAGTACTTTTATTTTGTAAACTCAGTGACAATGCTTTTATTGTGTTAACTCAGTGTCAGTACTTTTACTTTGTAAACTCACCTCGACAGCGCAGGTCGGTCTCGCCCGCTTCGTATCCGGGGCGACAGGCGCAGCTGGACGTCGGCTGCCCCACCCACTGCCCGTCCTCGCCGCAGAGCATGCTGGGGGGTCGCGACTGCTCGCCGGGCGGCGTCACAGCGTTCTCCACACACACACCCTGAGCCTGCAACACACGTGCATTTCAAAATAAAAGCCTGTAAATACTAGAAATGGTGCCGTTTAACTATCCCAGTACTTTTACTTTGTACATTATAGAATGAAGCTTTTATTTGGTAAATGACGAGGCCTTGATTCTGTAAATAACATATTTTTTTATTTTATGCTAAATGACAACACAAACGAAGTAATACCTTTGTTTTTCAAATAAAATACTGACTTTACTAACTTAAATGAACACTTTTATCACAAAATGCTATTTTTATTTTGTAAATAAAACAATACTTTTATTTTGCAAATAAAATATTAATACTTTTATTTTTGTAAATAAATGATAATCACTTTATTTTTGTAAACAACTTGACAAAGCTTTTATCTATGACCTTAATGATGACGCTTTTATTTTGCAAATAAAATATTAATACTTTTATTTTTGTAAATAAATGATAATCACTTTATTTTTGTAAATAAATGATAATCACTTTATTTTTGTAAACAACTTGACAAAGCTTTTATCTATGACCTTAATGATGACGCTTTTATTTTGTAAAACAAATGACAGTAACTCTACATGGAGGTGATTTGGGCCTTTCAAAATAAAACATTACTTCTGTCCCGGGGACTGAACCTGGCCGTTGCCATGGATACGGGGTGCCTACCTGCTCCACCAGCGAGTGGGGGATGGTTTCGGGGAAGGAGGCGAAGGCGCGGCGGAGAGGCAGGCACTTCCTGTAGAAGACGCGTACGGAGAGCAGCGCCATGCAGGCGCCCTGGCTCTGGAAGGCCAGGTAGAGCCCCGCCCCCCGCAGCCGCTCCAGGCGCAGCAGTTTGACGTTGGAACGCTTGTCGCCCCGCCTCGACGCGTCGATCAGGTGGTCGGACGCCACCGCGGCCGCCTTGGTGTACGGGTTCTCCATCCAGGCCGGGTGGGTGGGCGTGGCCTCGTCGCTGTTGGACTGGTAGTAGAACAGGTTGAAGGTTTCTTTGCAGTGACGCTGGTTCAGACTGGAACACTCCATCATGCTGAACCTGAGGGAATGTTATTGATCACCAATCAGCACCTGCACACAGCTGAGCTCTAAGCTGGTCTCAGTGTCAACTCAACCAACCGGATCTCCACGTAGAGGGTGGTCGCCGCCCTCCGCGGGATCCAGCGAGTCCTCAGCCAATAGGAAGACGGACTGTTTGGCGTGCAGATCTCATAGGTCCGCACGCTGTTCGACTCGTCGTCCAATGCGCTCACTTCCTCCCACTGCAGAGGGAAACTGGTTAGCATTCTGCATTGAAATCAATGGTAAGTGTTAGCGGGGAGCTAACAGTCTGTGTACCTGAGGATCATCAGAAGGATAGCTCGTCCATCGAAGGTCAGACGTCTCCAACCTGGTGTTGACCAGCACCTCTGAGAGACAGACAGGTAAAGACAGACAGACAGGTAGAGACAGAGAGACAGGTAGAGACAGACAGTTAGAGACAGACAGACAGGTAGAGACAGACAGACAGACAGGTGGAGACAGACAGACAGGTAGAGACAGACAGACAGGGAGAAACAGACAGGGAGAAACAGACAGACAGGTGGAGACAGACAGACAGGTGGAGACAGACAGACAGGTAGAGATAGACAGACAGGGACAGACAGACAGGAAGAAACAGACAGGTAGAGACAGACAGAGACAGAAAGACAGAGAGAGAAAGACAGTTAGAGACAGACAGACAGACAGACAGGGAGAGACAGACAGGGACAGACAGACAGACAGAGAGAGACAGACAGACAGAGAGAGACAGACAGGGACAGACAGGTGGAGACAGACAGTTAGAGACAGACAGTTAGAGACAGACAGACAAGGAGAGACAGACAGGTAGAGACAGACAGACAGGTGGAGACAGACATGTAGAGACAGACAGACAGGGAGAGACAGACAGGGACAGACAGACAGACAGAGAGAGACAGACAGACAGAGAGAGACAGACAGGGACAGACAGGTGGAGACAGACAGTTAGAGACAGACAGACAAGGAGAGACAGACAGGTAGAGACAGACAGACAGGTGGAGACAGACATGTAGAGACAGACAGACAGGGAGAGACAGACAGGGAGAGACAGACAGGGAGAGAAACACAGTTAGAGACAGACAGGGACAGACAGACAGACAGGTAGAGACCGAGAGACAGGTGGAGACAGACATGTGGAGACCGACAGATAGGGAGAGACAGACAGGTAGAGACAGACAGACAGGTAGTCTGGTGATGTCAGTGGGTCGTAGGGTGGATGCAGTTATTCCACCTACACATGAAGTATTACTGACTGTACTCTGTTCCTGTACTTCGGATCACCTGTAAACGTGGTTCTCTGTCAGTAGTGGACCAGATCTAGATGGAAATACCTGGAATCCTGATGTCTGGTCCAGGAGTCTTAGAGGACTATAGATGCAGTTATACATAGATAGAGATGTATATACTGTGTGTATATGTGTGAGTAAATGTGAACTCGTCACTAATCACCATCACAGCCTGAGCTCAGGACACGGTGCTGTGTTCGGACCACGAAACATCCCGCCAACATAAAGGTAGTACGGATCAGTACATAGGTAGTACGGACCAGTACACAGGTAGTATGGACCAGTACGTGGTATGGACCAGTACGTGGTATGGACCAGTACGTAGGTAGTACGGACCAGTACGTAGGTAGTACGGACCAGTACGTAGGTAGTACGGACCAGTACATAGGTAGTATAGACCAGTACATAGGTAGTACGGACCAGTACGTGGTATGGACCAGTACGTGGTATGGACCAGTACGTAGGTAGTACGGACCAGTACGTAGGTAGTACGGACCAGTACATAGGTAGTATAGACCAGTACATAGGTAGTACGGACCAGTACGTAGTATGGACCAGTACGTAGGTAGAATGGACCAGTACGTAGGTAGTACGGACCAGTACACAGGTAGTATGGACCAGTGCGGACCGGTATAAAGGGAGTATGGACCAGCACACAGGTAGTATGGATCAGGAGGTAGGTAGTACCTACTTTCTACTGCGCCGCCTTCGGAGTGGCAGCACGTCTTAGCAGCTCTCTCTTTGTTTTCTCTTTTTTGTCTTTTTTTTCATAACTTTTGACAACTTCTACCACTTTTATTGGGTGTAGCTCTCACTAAACAACAGAACTACACACCAGTGTAAATAGTTGGTAGAAGTTGTCGTTTTTCTCCGTTTTTTTCTCCACTTTTCATCCGAACATGCCGCCAAGGATTAACAACAACAACAACAATAACAATGGAGACGGCCACCGGCAGTCGGACGGTGTACTCACGCGGAGCGCTCCTCGCCCTTCGGGACCGGGTAGCGGCTCCACCGACGGATTTACCTGCCGAATTACGGCGACGGAGACGAGGAACCAGAGCCGGCGCTCTGGTGAAGGCAAAGAGGGAGAGACGGAGGACCTTTAAACCCGTCCTGCCCTCGGTCATCATGGGGAATGTCCGCTCACTCGCCAACAAAACAGACGAACTTTCAGCCCTTGTGAGGAGCCAGAGGGAATATAGGGAGGCCAGTTTGCTGTGTTTTACGGAGACATGGCTGAACGGGACGACACCGGACTGCTTAGTGGAGCCGACCGGCTTCACCTTAGTGAGAGCGGACAGGGACCAGCGGAGCAGTAAGAGGAAAGTAGGGGGGCTCGCTGTCCTTGTTAACTCTCGATGGTGTAATCCCAATCACGTCTCCGTTAAACACCGCATCTGTACTCCCAACATTGAGCTGCTGGCTGTGAGTTTGAGGCCTTATTATTTGCCATGAGAGTTCATTGTCACACGCCATCACGGGTCATGGCTGTATATTCGAGCCACGTAATATGCTCCACTGTCGCCGGTCTACAGACCAAACACCCGGACTCATTCATCATCATCAACGGAGACTTTAACCATGTTAAAGTCTCCAAATCACTAACTAACTTCACCCAGTATGTTACCTGTAACACCAGAGAAAACAGGACCCTGGACCTGCTGTATGCCAACACTAAGGAGGCATACAGCTCCACTGCCCTGCCCCCCCTCGGAGGATCAGACCACAACCTCATCAGGCTGGTACCTAAATACAAGCCTGTTGTCAGGAGACAGCCCGCCACCATCAGGACTGTACAACAGTGGTCTGCAGACGTTGAGGAGGAGCTGAGGGAGTGTTACAGGTCTACAGACTGGGGGATGTTTGAGAGGGCCCACGGTGAGGACATAGAGGGCCTCTCTCACACCATAACAGACTACATCCGGTTCTGTGAGGAGAGCATCGTACCCACCAAAAAGGTACGCTGCTTTCCCAACAACAAGCCCTGGATCACAGGACACATCAAAAGCCTGTTAAACAGGAAGAAGAGGGCTTTCATGGCCAGGGACACAGAGGGGACCAAGGCTGTCCAGAAGGAGCTGAAGAAGGAGCTTCAGCTGGCTAAGGACGCCTACAAGGACAAGCTGGAGGGGACATTACAAGCCAGCAGCTCCAGGGAGGTGTGGGGAGGCTTCAGGAGGATAACGGGCTACAAACAGCCAGGCCCTGCAGTGGAGGGGACGCTGGAACAGGACAACCAGTTAAACCTGGTCTTCAACAGGTTTGACCATCCAGCCCCCAACAGCCCAGCAGGACATCCTGAGCCTCCACCCACCAACTCTGAGCCTCCACCCACCAACTCTGGAGCCCCCCTCCCCCTCTTCTTCCTCTCTCTCCTATCCTAACCTTTCCATCCCCTCCCCCCACAACACCCTCCCTGCCCCCTCCCCTCCATTCAACCCCAGCAACCCTCCCCCCTCCCACCCTCATCTCCACACTGCCCCCACCCTCCTGCCCTCACCTCTCCCACTCCTCATCCCCCTCCCCCTTCCCTCTCAGCACAACAACACCAGCACCATCCCTGATCATCACATCCAGCCAAGTGATGAAGCAGCTCTCCAGGGTGAACACTAACAAGGCCAGGGGGCCTGATAACATCAACCCCAGGGTGCTCAAGGCGTGTGCCGGGCAGCTGGCAGGAGCGTTCCAGCACCTCTTCAACCTCTCTCTCAGGCTGAAGAAGGTACCACAACTCTGGAAGACCTCCTGCATCGTCCCAGTGCCCAAGAAAGGACTCCCTAGCACCCTCAAGGACTACAGGCCAGTCGCTCTGACGTCACACGTCATGAAGATCCTGGAGAGACTGGTCCTGCAGCACCTCAGGCCCCTGGTGAGTGACTCCCTGGACCCCCTACAGTTTGCATACCAGGCAAACATCCATCATCTACATGCTCCACAGAGCCTCCACACACCTGGAGAAGCAGAGCACAGTGAGGATCATGTTCTTCCACTTCTCCAGTGCATTCAATACAGTCCAACCACACCGGCGAGCTGAGAAGCTCTCAGCTATGCAGGTGGACCAGGACCTGGTGCACTGGATTATGGACGGAGTACAGGACCCTGGTGGAGAACTTCGTGAGGTGGTGCGACATCAACCACCTCCAGCTAAATATTGGTCAGACCAAAGAGCTGGTGGTGGATTTCCGGAGGAGGAGGAAGAGCTCCCCTACTCCCATCACCATCCGTGGGGAGGAGGTGGAGGTGGTGGACAACTACAAGTTCCTGGGAGTTCACTTAAACAATAAACTGGACTGGTCCAACAACTCCGAGGCCTCTTCAGGAAGGGAGTATAGTAGTAGTAGTAGTAGTAGTAGTAAACTGGACTGGTCCAACAACTCCGAGGCCTCTACAGGAAGGGAGTAGTAGTAGTAGTAGTAGTAGTAAACTGGACTGGTCCAACAGCTCCGGGGCCTCTACAGGAAGGGAGTAGTAGTAGTAGTAGTAGTAGTAGTAGTAAACTGGACTGGTCCAACAACTCCGAGGCCTCTACAGGAAGGGGTAGTAGTAGTAGTAGTAGTAGTAGTAGTAGTAGTAGTAGTAGTAGTAAACTGGACTGGTCCAACAACTCCGAGGCCTCTACAGGAAGGGAGTAGTAGTAGTAGTAGTAGTAGTAGTAGTAGTAGTAAACTGGACTGGTCCAACAACTCCGAGGCCTCTACAGGAAGGGAGTAGTAGTAGAAGAAGTAAACTGGACTGGTCCAACAACTCCGAGGCCTCTACAGGAAGGGAGTAGTAGTAGTAGTAGTAGTAGTAGTAGTAGTAGTAGTAGTAGTAAACTGGACTGGTCCAACAACTCCGAGGCCTCTACAGGAAGGAACAGAGCAAACTATTCTTCCTGAGAAGGCTGAGGACCTTCAATGTGTTCAACAGGCTACTCAAGATGTTCTACCAGTCTGTAGTAGCAGCAGTAGTAGTAGTAGTAGTAGTAGCAGCAGTAGTAGTAGTAGTAGTAGTAGTAGTAGTAGTAGTAGTAGTAAACTGGACTGGTCCAACAACTCCGAGGCCTCTACAGGAAGGAACAGAGCAAACTTTCTTCCTGAGAAGGCTGAGGACCTTCATGTGCAACAGGCTACTCCAGATGTTCTACCAGTCTGTAGTAGCAGTAGTAGTAGTAGTAGTAGTAGTAGTAGTAGTACATGTGCAACAGGCTACTCCAGATGTTCTACCAGTCTGTAGTAGCAGCAGTAGTAGTAGTAGTAGTAGTAGTAGTACATGTGCAACAGGCTACTCCAGATGTTTTACCCGTCTGTAGTAGCAGTAGTAGTAGTAGTAGTACATGTGCAACAGGCTACTCCAGATGTTTTACCCGTCTGTAGTAGCAGCAGTAGTAGTAGTAGTAGTAGTAGTAGTAGTAGTACATGTGCAACAGGCTACTCCAGATGTTTTACCAGTCTGTAGTAGCAGCAGTAGTAGTAGTAGTAGTAGTAGTAGCAGTAGTAGCAGTAGCAGCAGTAGTAGTAGTAGTAGTAGCAGGAGTAGCAGTAGTAGTAGTAGTAGCAGTAGTAGCAGTAGTAGTAGTAGTAGTAGTAGTACATGTGCAACAGGCTACTCCAGATGTTTTACCAGTCTGTAGTAGTAGCAGTAGTAGTAGTAGCAGTAGTAGCAGTAGTAGTAGTAGTAGTAGTAGTACGTGTGCAACAGGCTACTCCAGATGTTTTACCAGTCTGTAGTAGCAGCAGTAGTAGTAGTAGCAGTAGTAGCAGTAGTAGTAGTAGTAGTAGTAGTAGTACATGTGCAACAGGCTACTCCAGATGTTTTACCAGTCTGTAGTAGCAGCAGAGTAGTAGTAGTAGTAGTAGCAGTAGTAGCAGCAGTAGTAGTAGTAGTAGCAGTAGTAGTAGTAGTAGTAGTAGCAGTAGTAGTAGTAGTAGTAGTAGTAGTAGTAGTACATGTGCAACAGGCTACTCCAGATGTTTTACCAGTCTGTAGTAGCAGCAGTAGTAGTAGTAGTAGCAGTAGTAGCAGTAGCAGCAGCAGCAGTAGTAGTAGTAGTAGCAGTAGCAGCAGTAGTAGTAGTAGTAGCAGTAGTAGCAGTAGCAGTAGCAGCGGAGTAGTAGTAGTAGTAGCAGTGAGCAGTAGCAGTAGCAGCAGCAGCAGTAGTAGTAGTAGTAGCAGTAGTAGCAGTAGCAGTAGCAGTAGTAGTAGTAGTAGTAGTAGCAGTAGTAGCAGTAGCAGTAGCAGCAGTAGTAGTAGTAGTAGTAGCAGTAGTAGCAGTAGTAGTAGTAGTAGCAGTAGTAGCAGTAGCAGTAGCAGTAGTAGTAGTAGTAGTAGTAGCAGTAGTAGCAGTAGTAGTAGTAGTAGTAGTAGGAGGAGGGCTGGGTCTGTGGTTGGATGTGAGCTGGACAGTCTGGAGGTGGTGGCAGAGGGGAGGACCAGGAGGAGAACCCCTCCCACCCCCTCTATGACCAACTGGTCCAGATGAGGAGTCCATTCAGCCAGAGACCGATCCCCCCTCGGCCCACTACAAACCGTCTGGGTCGGTCCTTTCTGTTGGTGGCCATCAGGCTCCAGAACCAAGGTCTGAACCAGAACCAAGGTCTGACCCAGAACCAGAACCAAGGTCTGAACCAGAACCAAGGTCTGACCCCCATGTGACTCTGATCATCTGCTCCATATTTATTCCAAATGTATATAATTACATATAATTATATAATTACTATATATATATGCTGTACATATATAATACTCACCACCTGCTGCACTTTACTGATTACTGTTACTGATATATTTTTATTGTCAATTTTCTTCATTTCACCTTCTCTTTTACTTTTTACTGTACTGTATTTATCTGTACTGTTGTTGATGCTGCTAAGACACCTGAATTTCCCTCCAGGGATTAATAAAGGTTCATCTTATCTTATCTTATCTTAGTATGGACCAGTAGGTAGGTAGAATGGACCAGTAGGTAGGTAGTATGGACCAGTACACAGGTAGTATGGACCAGTAGGTAGGTAGTATGGACCAGTACACAGGTAATATGGACCAGTACACAGGTAGTATGGACCAGTACGTAGGTAGTATGGACCAGTACACAGGTAGTATGGACCAGTACACAGGTAGTATGGACCAGTACACAGGTAGTATGGACCAGTAGGTAGGTAGAATGGACCGGTACACAGGTAGTATGGACCAGTAGGTAGGTAGTATGGACCAGTACGTAGGTAGTATGGACCAGTAGGTAGGTAGTATGGACCAGTACACAGGTAGTATGGACCAGTACACAGGTAGTATGGACCAGTAGGTAGGTAGAATGGACCAGTAGGTAGGTAGTATGGACCAGTACACAGGTAGTATGGACCAGTAGGTAGGTAGTATGGACCAGTACGTAGGTAGTATGGACCAGTAGGTAGGTAGTATGGACCAGTACACAGGTAGTTTGGACCAGTAAGTAGGTAGTATGGACCAGTACGTAGGTAGTATGGACCAGTACACAGGTAGTATGGACCAGTACGTAGGTAGTATGGACCAGTACACAGGTAGTATGGACCAGTAGGTAGGTAGTATGGACCAGTACGTAGGTAGTATGGACCAGTAGGTAGGTAGTATGGACCAGTACACAGGTAGTATGGACCAGTACGTAGGTAGTATGGACCAGTACGTAGGTAGTATGGACCAGTACGTAGGTAGTATGGACCAGTAAGTAGGTAGTATGGACCAGTACACAGGTAGTATGGACCAGTACACAGGTAGTATGGACCAGTACGTAGGTAGTATGGACCAGTACATAGGTAGTATGGACCAGTACGTAGGTAGTATGGACCAGTACATAGGTAGTATGGACCAGTAGGTAGGTAGAATGGACCGGTACACAGGTAGTATGGACCAGTAGGTAGGTAGTATGGACCAGTACGTAGGTAGCATGGACCAGTAGGTAGGTAGTATGGACCAGTACACAGGTAGTATGGACCAGTACGTAGGTAGTATGGACCAGTACGTAGGTAGTATGGACCAGTACATAGGTAGTATGGACCAGTACGTAGGTAGTATGGACCAGTACACAGGTAGTATGGACCAGTAGGTAGGTAGAATGGACCGGTACACAGGTAGTATGGACCAGTAGGTAGGTAGTATGGACCAGTAGGTAGGTAGTATGGACCAGTACGTAGGTAGCATGGACCAGTACACAGGTAGTATGGACCAGTACGTAGGTAGTATGGACCAGTACGTAGGTAGTATGGACCAGTACGTAGGTAGAATGGACCAGTACGTAGGTAGAATGGACCAGTACGTAGGTAGTATGGACCAGTACACAGGTAGTATGGACCAGTACGTAGGTAGTATGGACCAGTACATAGGTAGTATGGACCAGTACGTAGGTAGTATGGACCAGTACACAGGTAGTATGGACCAGTAGGTAGGTAGAATGGACCGGTACACAGGTAGTATGGACCAGTAGGTAGGTAGTATGGACCAGTACGTAGGTAGCATGGACCAGTAGGTAGGTAGTATGGACCAGTACACAGGTAGTATGGACCAGTACGTAGGTAGTATGGACCAGTACGTAGGTAGTATGGACCAGTACACAGGTAGTATGGACCAGTATAAAATGAGTTTGGACCAGTCCGGACCAGAACGGGAACTTACCCTCTTCGGCCCCGCAGCAGTTCAGCAGTAGCAACGGGAGGAGGAGCAGCGGCAGCCCCCAGGAGGAGGCCCGTCCCGGGGCCACAGGGGCCCGCAGCCCCTTCTGCACCTCCATCCCACCCGGAACAACCAAATCCAAATCCGGTCAGACCCGAACCCGACCAGTCCGTCCAGAGCCGATCACACCTATCGATCACTAATCACTGGCCGTCAGCTGAGCGCGCTCTCGGCCGGGTGCGCGCGCCTCATTGACGCTCAGGGAGTGAAGGAGAGTTCAGAAGGAGTTTCCAAGATGGACGCCTCGAACCTGGAGCAAGACAAAGTCCCAGAACACGGGGGAGGTCCTGGAGGAAGAGCCGCTGGAGCCGCTGCTCCTCTCCGGATCCGGAGGTCCCGGTACCTTCACTCCTCCTCTCGACTCCTGTCATCCCTCCATTCCTCCGGCAGAGACGAGCGGGGCGCGGCTGACTGCGAGGCCCGGAGAGGAGCTCTGAGAGGCGCCCTAGTGAGCGGAGAGGGGTCGGTGGAAGGCTGGAGGGGTGGGGGGTGGTCCCGAATCAAACTCTCTCTCGCACACACACGCCACACACACACACACACACACACACCTACAACAGGGTGAAACCGAGATACGAGCCGGGTAAACAGCGAAGGTGGACCCGGCCAGTCCAGATCCAGACCCAGGTGACCCAGTCCTCCCAGCTGAAACCAACAAAAGTTGAGACAAAAGCAGCCGGACTCAAGTTACACCTCAGAAACACGAGAGACCACGCCCCGAGCCGGCTCTGATTGGCTGTCTGAGCTGTCAG
Source organism: Pterois miles (assembly GCA_947000775.1). Lineage (NCBI taxonomy): Eukaryota > Metazoa > Chordata > Actinopteri > Perciformes > Scorpaenidae > Pterois > Pterois miles. Next base: position 19,935,552 of record CAMQGK010000008.1, read on the forward strand.
TCACCGCGGGGGGCGGGGCCTGCGGCTGACTGACATGCTGATGTGAAGGAATGTGTCTGACGCTCATTTATGAACATCAATAATCAATAACTTACACATTTATGGAATAATCATAAAAAAATCACATTTATATAAATAATAATCAATGTCTTTAAAATAAAACATTAATAATTAAACACCTCTAATATTTATTTAGTTATTTGATCTGATTTATTTATTTATTTAACATATAAACTAAAAAATTACTGATCTCTATTGATCTCTCCTGATCTCTATTGATCTCCGTTAATCTCTATTGATCTCTCCTGATCTCCGTTAATCTCTATTGAGCTCCATTATTCTCTATTGATCTCTACCGATCTCAATTAATCTCTTTTGATCTCTATTGATCTCCGTTAATCTCTATTGATCTCCATTATTCTCTATTGATCTCTACCGATCTCAATTAATCTCTATTGATCTCAATTAATCTCTATTGATCTCTACTGATCTCCATTGATCTCTACTGTTCTCTATTGATCTCCATTAATCTCTACTGATCTCCATTGATCTTTACTTATCTCTATAAATCTCCATTGATCTCTACTTATCTCTAATGTTCTCTACTGTTCTCTACTGATCTCCATTGATCTCTACTTATCTCTTTTGATCTCTACTTATCTCCATTGATCTCTACTTATCTCTATAGATCTCCATTGATCTCTACTTATCTCTATTGACCTCTACTGATCTCCATTGATCTCTACTGTTCTCTATTGATCTCTACTGTTCTCTATTGATCTCTATTGTTCTCTACTGATCTCCATTAATCTCTATTGATCTCCATTATTCTCTACCGATCTCAATTAATCTCTACTGATCTCTACTGATCTCTATTGATCTCCGTTAATCTCTATTGATCTCTACCGATCTCAATTAATCTCTATTGATCTCTGTTGATCTCAATTAATCTCTATTGATCTCTACTGATCTCCATTGATCTCTACTGTTCTCTATTGATCTCCATTAATCTCTACTGATCTCCATTGATCTTTACTTATCTCTATAAATCTCCATTGATCTCTACTTATCTCTAATGTTGTCTACTGTTCTCTACTGATCTCCATTGATCTCTACTTATCTCTATTGATCTCTACTTATCTCCATTGATCTCTACTTATCTCTATAGATCTCCATTGATCTCTACTGTTCTCTATTGATCTCTATTGTTCTCTACTGATCTCCATTAATCTCTATTGATCTCCATTATTCTCTATTGATCTCTACCGATCTCAATTAATCTCTATTGATCTCTGTTGATCTCAATTAATCTCTATTGATCTCTACTGATCTCCTTTAATCTCCATTGATCTCTACTGTTCTCTGCTGATCTGTATTGATCTCTACTTATCTCTATTGATCTCTACTTATCTCCATTGATCTCTACTTATCTCTATAGATCTCCATTGATCTCTACTTATCTCTAATGTTCTCTAATGATCTCTACTGTTCTCTGTTGATCTCTATAGATCTCCATTGATCTCTACTTATCTCTAATGTTCTCTATTGATCTCTACTGTTCTCTATTGATCTCTACTGATCTCTGCTGATCTGTATTGATCTCTATATGTAATGTTGTCTACTATATAAAGGGACATTCTGTAGTTTTCTCTGTGGAGGTGTGAGGGTGTGATTCCCACGACGATAATAAACCTCGTCAGTAGAACACAGTAGAACAGAATAGAGACACTGAAGGGTTCCGTTTCACACCTGGAGCTCCAGAGCAGCAGAGACAGGATGAGAGACATTATGTCAGGACAGAGAGAGAGAGAGAGAGAGAGAGAGAGAGAGAGAGAGAGAGAGAGAGAATGATGTCACACCTCCTCCTCGTCTGTTGTTCTTTGTCAGTGCAGGTGTGAATGTCAATAAAACCTCTGGGGGTAAGAGGATCCCCTGATCAACTCCTCGGTTCTTCTCAGGGTGTTTTGGCTCGATCTCCTGATCACTTTGGTAAAGGTTTGTCTTTGTCCCAGACCTGTTAATCCTGGTCATGGTTAATCCTGGTCTGTGTCCTGTGTCTGTCCTTGTGGTCTGGTTCCAGTCTGTTCTTCCTCTTCTTATTGCTAATGAGTGGTTGTCCTCTCCTGGTGGAGTCTCTGTCCTTGTAGTCTGGTTCCAGTCTGTTCTTCCTCTTCTTATTGCTAATGAGTGGTTGTCCTCTCCTGGTGGAGCCTCTGTCCTTGTAGTCTGGTTCCAGTCTGTTCTTCCTCTTCTTATTGCTAATGAGTGGTTGTCCTCTCCTGGTGGAGTCTCTGTCCTTGTAGTCTGGTTCCAGTCTGTCCTTGTAGTCTGGTCCCAGTCTGTCCTTGTAGTCTGGTTCCAGTCTGTCCTTGTAGTCTGGTTCCAGTCTGTCCGTCCTCTTCTTATTGATAATGAGTGGTTGTCCTCTCCTGGTGGAGTCTCTGTCCTTGTAGTCTGGTTCCAGTCTGTCCTTGTAGTCTGGTTCCAGTCTGTCCTTGTAGTCTGGTTCCAGTCTGTCCTTCCTCTTCTTATTGATAATGAGTGGTTGTCCTCTCCTGGTGGAGTCTCTGTCCTTGTAGTCTGGTTCCGGTCTGTCCTTGTAGTCTGGTCCCAGTCTGTCCTTCCTCTTCTTATTGCTAATGAGTGGTTGTCCTCTCCTGGTGGAGTCTCTGTCCTTGTAGTCTGGTCCCAGTCTGTCCTTCCTCTTCTTATTGCTAATGAGTGGTTGTCCTCTCCTGGTGGAGCCTCTGTCCTTGTAGTCTGGTTCCAGTCTGTCCTTGTAGTCTGGTTCCAGTCTGTCCCTCCTCTTCTTATTGCTAATGAGTGGTTGTCCTCTCCTGGTGGAGTCTCTGTCCTTGTAGTCTGGTTCCAGTCTGTCCGTCCTCTTCTTATTGCTAATGAGTGGTTGTCCTCTCCTGGTGGAGTCTCTGTCCTTGTAGTCTGGTTCCAGTCTGTCCTTCCTCTTCTTATTGCTAATGAGTGGTTGTCCTCTCCTGGTGGAGTCTCTGTCCTTGTAGTCTGGTTCCAGTCTGTCCTTCCTCTTCTTATTGCTAATGAGTGGTTGTCCTCTCCTGGTGGAGTCTCTGTCCTTGTAGTCTGGTTCCAGTCTGTCCTTCCTCTTCTTATTGATAATGAGTGGTTGTCCTCTCCTGGTGGAGTCTCTGTCCTTGTAGTCTGGTTCCAGTCTGTCCTTCCTCTTCTTATTGATAATGAGTGGTTGTCCTCTCCTGGTGGAGTCTCTGTCCTTGTAGTCTGGTCCCAGTCTGTCCTTCCTCTTCTTATTGCTAATGAGTGGTTGTCCTCTCCTGGTGGAGTCTCTGTCCTTGTAGTCTGGTTCCAGTCTGTCCTTGTAGTCTGGTTCCAGTCTGTCCCTCCTCTTCTTATTGCTAATGAGTGGTTGTCCTCTCCTGGTGGAGTCTCTGTCCTTGTAGTCTGGTTCCAGTCTGTCCGTCCTCTTCTTATTGATAATGAGTGGTTGTCCTCTCCTGGTGGAGCCTCTGTCCTTGTAGTCTGGTTCCAGTCTGTCCTTGTAGTCTGGTTCCAGTCTGTCCTTCCTCTTCTTATTGCTAATGAGTGGTTGTCCTCTCCTGGTGGAGTCTCTGTCCTTGTAGTCTGGTTCCAGTCTGTCCTCCCTCTTCTTATTGCTAATGAGTGGTTGTCCTCTCCTGGTGGAGTCTCTGTCCTTGTAGTCTGGTCCCAGTCTGTCCTTCCTCTTCTTATTGCTAATGAGTGGTTGTCCTCTGCTGGTGGAGTCTCTGTCCTTGTAGTCTGGTTCCAGTCTGTCCGTCCTCTTCTTATTGATAATGAGTGGTTGTCCTCTCCTGGTGGTCTCTGTCCTTTAGGTCCTGAAGTCCTCTGTGAACGGTGGATTGGGATTCCTTCACTCCTCCCTCTGGAGGTTGTTGCTGACGTCCCTGACGGCTGTTTTAGGGTTTTTCTTTACAGCTCTCACAGTGTTTCTGTCATCAGCTGCTGATGTTTCCTCGGTCTACCGGTTCACCGTCTGTTGCTCGGTACACCGGTGGTTTCTTTCTTCTTCAGGACGGTCCAGATGGTTGTACTGGTTATGGCCGACGTTGGATCAATGGCTCTGATTGATTTCCATCTTCTCTCATGTAGCGTTATTGCTTTCAGCAGATTAACAGTTAATCATTAATTAATATCTAGATTCATATTCACAATTAATAATCCGAAATTATTAATAAGAAGAAGAAGAAGAAGAAGATATCCTTTATATCCGGGGGAAAAATTTTCACAAAAAAAAAGGGGGGGGGGGGGGGGGGGGGGGGGCCCCCCCTGTAAGACAAATGATCATAAAATGTGAAGGAAAGTGGTGACATTCATCTTCAGATATTACCCACAGTTCACTGCAATATCAGGATTTAATCAGGGTGCCGCCCAGTTTTATTAAAACAGGGAACAATTATTAAATTTGGTATTAATCAGTTG
>CAMQGK010000008.1:19945000-19985000 GCA_947000775.1 Pterois miles
TTGTAGTAGTGGTAGTAGTAGTGGTAGTAGTAGTGGTAGTAGTAGTGGTAGTAGTAGTTGTGGTAGTAGTACTACCACTAGTAGTGCTGATAGCAGTTGTAGTAGTAGTAGTAGTAGTAGTAGTAGTGGTAGTAGTAGTAGTACTACCACTAGTTGTACTGATAGCAGTGGTGGTAGTGGTGGTGGTAGTAGTAGTAGTACTACCACTAGTAGTACTGATAGCAGTGGTGGTAGTGGTGGTGGTAGTAGTAGTACTGATAGCAGTGGTAGTAGTAGAACTACCACTAGTAGTACTGATAGCAGTGGTAGTAGCAGTAGTACCACCACTAGTAGTACTGATAGCAGTGGTAGTAGCAGTAGTACCACCACTAGTAGTACTGATAGCAGTGGTAGTAATAGTAGTACTAGCACTAGTAGTACTGATAGCAGTGCTAGTAGCAGTAGTACCACCACTAGCAGTACTGATAGCAGTGGTAGTAATAGTAGTACTAGCACTAGTAGTACTGATAGCAGTGGTAGTAGTGGTGGTAGTGGTGGTGGTAGTAGTAGTAGTACTACCACTAGTAGTACTGATAGCAGTGGTAGTAGAAGTACTACCACTAGTAGTACTGATAGCAGTGGTAGTAGTAGTACTACCACTAGTAGTACTGATAGCAGTGGTGGTAGTGGTGGTGGTAGTAGTAGTAGTACTACCACTAGTAGTACTGATAGCAGTGGTAGTAGTAGTACTACCACTAGTAGTACTGATAGCAGTGGTAGTAGCAGTAGTACCACCACTAGCAGTACTGATAGCAGTGGTAGTAATAGTAGTATAGCACTAGTAGTACTGATAGCAGTGGTAGTAGTGGTGGTAGTGGTGGTGGTAGTAGTAGTAGTACTACCACTAGTAGTACTGATAGCGGGAGTATAGCCCACTAGTAGTACTGATAGCAGTGCTAGTAGCAGTAGTACCACCACTAGCAGTACTGATAGCAGTGGTAGTAATAGTAGTACTAGCACTAGTAGTACTGATAGCAGTGGTAGTAGTGGTGGTAGTGGTGGTGGTAGTAGTAGTAGTACTACCACTAGTAGTACTGATAGCAGTGGTAGTAGTAGTACTACCACTAGTAGTACTGATAGCAGTGGTAGTAGCAGTAGTACCACCACTAGCAGTACTGATAGCAGTGGTAGTAAAAAAAAAAAAAAGAAAAAAAAAATAAAAAAAAAAAAAGGGATAGTAGTACTAGCACTAGTAGTACTGATAGCAGTGGTAGTAGTGGTGGTAGTGGTGGTGGTAGTAGTAGTAGTACTACCACTAGTAGTACTGATAGCAGTGGTAGTAGTAGTACTACCACTAGTAGTACTGATAGCAGTGGTAGTAGCAGTAGTACCACCACTAGTAGTACTGATAGCAGTGGTAGTAGCAGTAGTACCACCACTAGCAGTACTGATAGCAGTGGTAGTAATAGTAGTACTAGCACTAGTACTGATAGCAGTGGTAGTAGTGGTGGTAGTGGTGGTGGTGGTAGTAGTAGTACTACCACTAGTAGTACTGATAGCAGTGGTAGTAGTGGTGGTAGTGGTGGTGGTAGTAGTAGTAGTACTACCACTAGTAGTACTGATAGCAGTGGTAGTAGTAGTAGTATCACCACTAGCAGTACTGATAGCAGTGGCAGTAGTAGTAGTACTACCACTAGTAGTGTCGTATTAGTTGAGCGTTGGCCCTTTCAGCTCAGTGTCGACTTCCTGTCGTCGCGCTCTTCAGCGTTTGGGGGGGGGAGTAGCTCAGTCTGTGGGGAGTTGGGTTGGGAAGGGGGGGGTCACGGGATCAAGACCCGAAAAGGAAAAAAAATGGGGGTGGAATGGGGGGGGGGGGGGGGGCCAATTCCCCTTTTGGGCAGTGCTGGGGCGCCGCGGGGCAGGGCAACCCCCACATCGGGGGGGTGGTCGGGAGGGGCCCCCCCCCCCTGACCCTCTCCATTATCATGTTTGCGTTTCGCCATGTATGGTTAAACAGAGGTAAAGCCTGGGGATAATAAAGGAGCTCTCTTCTTCTTCCATGGTAACGGGCTGAAAGGTCACACCCTGATAGCCTCTTGTGACCTCTGACCTCCTCTTCCTGTGCGCTCCTCCCTCCCTGACTTCCTGTCCATCTCTTCTCTCTGATTGGCCGCAGACTCGTCGCCGTCGTCCAGCAGTTGTTCGGACAGGAAGTGATGTCATTAATAGTGTCCTGACCCTGCAGGAGTCATTTCCTGTGTAGGGAGTTGGCTCTGGGTCCAACACCGGTGAACATCCAGGGATCAGACATTGAGATGGTGACATCTTATAAATACCTGGGTGTTCACCTGAACAATAAACTGGACTGGACAACAAATTCCTCTGACAAAGACTGAGGTCTTTTGGAGTGCAGGGGACACTCCTGAAAACATTTTATGACACCGTGGTGGCATCAGCCATATTTTATGGAGTGGTTTGCTGGGGCAGCAGCATCACAGCTGCAGACAGGAAGAGGCTGGATAAGATTATCAAAAGGACCAGCTCTGTCCTGGGATGCTTTCTGGACTCAGTGCAGGTGGTGGGAGAGAGGAGGACGATGGCTAAGCTGTCATCCATGATGGAGAAGGACTCCCACCCCATGAGAGACACCATCAGAGCTCTGGAGAGCTCCTTCAGTGACAGGCTGCTACACCCTAAGTGTACGAAGGAGCGTTACAGAAGGTCCTTCCTGCCTGCAGCTGTTAGACTCCACAACCAGCACTGCTCCCAGTAGACCACATACACATCCACAACCAGCACTGCTCCCAGTAAACCACATACACATTCACAACCAGCACTGCTCCCAGTAAACCACATAGACATTCACAACCAGCACTGCTCCCAGTAAACCACATACACATCCACAACCAGCACTGCTCCCAGTAAACCACATAGACATTCACAACCAGCACTGCTCCCAGTAGACCACATACACATCCACAACCAGCCCAGCAGACAGGGGTGTCATCCAGGAGACCACTGGTGGTGTTTCATCTTCACAACATTCACTTTCACTGTACAGACTTAGTACTGTTGAGACCAACCATGTAGACTTTCCCTGAACTGGACTATAAGAAGAATTAGATCAACCTTTATTAGTCCCACGAGGGGAAATTCAGTTTTTACACTCTGTTGTTTTTTCACACAGCACACACAGACCTGAAATACATACATGACATTCAGGACCCATAGACCTGCATTAATGGAGAGATGTCAGAGTGGGGGGGCAGCTCCTGACAAGCACCCCGAGCAGTTGGGGGTTTGGTGCCTTGCTCAGGGGCACCTCGGCAGTGCCCAAGAGGTAAACTGGCATCTCTCCAGCTACCAGTTCACACTCAGTTCTTGGTCCATGCCGGGACTTGAACGGGTGACCCTCCGGTTCCCAAGACAACTCCCTACAGACTGAGCTAGTGCCGCCCCCAGTGGTTTTATTTGAAGTGCTCTATTGTTATGTTACATTGTTATGTTGTTATGTTACATTATTATGTTGTTATGTTACATCGTTGTTATATTGTTATGTTGTCATGTTACATTATGTTGTTATGTTACACTGTTATGTTACATTGTTGTTACATTGTAACATTGTTATGTTATGTTACATTGTTATGTTACAATGTTATGTTGTTATGTTACATGTTATGTTGTTATGTTACATTGTAACATTGTTATGTTATGTTACATTGTTATGTTACAATGTTATGTTGTTATGTTACATTGTTATGTTATGTTATACTGTTGTTGCATTATGTTACATTGTTAGATTATGTTGCTTTGTTATGTTGCGTTGTGTTGTTGCAGTGATGTCACAGTGACATCATTACTGCATATGCAGTATCTACAATATATGTATATATAACATCTAATATAATATAATATAATATTACTCTATGTATATAATTTACAGTATAATCTAGAGTATTTGAGGCCTACAAGAGGACAGGAAGTAAGTGTGACTGCCATGTCCTCCAGAGCTTGTGTGTGTGTGTGTGATGTGGTCACTGAAATGTGACACACACACACACACACACACACACACACACACACACACACACACACACACACAGACAGACACACAGACAGATATATGGTACATATAGAGGTTCGTCTCTATATATAGAGAAGTCAGCCAGCTAGCAGAACTGCAGAAGGGTAACATGGCGAATAAAGGGATACCCAGGAAATACAACAAGCTCTCCATACCTGAAGCACTCTGCCAAACAGAGACTAACAGCTCTGGCCACCCCGAAGAGATACACCAAGGAGGTAGAGGCACCAAGGAGGTAGAGGCACCAAGGAGGTAGAGGCACCAAGGAGGTAGAGGCACCAAGGAGGTAGAGGCCAAGAGAATAAACAAGATGTCCTCCACTCAACCAGCCAAGGTGTACTCTCAGTGGCAGGGAAGCAACAGCAGCCAGTCAGACCACCAAGAGATGAGATGGAAAGATACTGGAAGGGCATGTGGGAAAGACAAGCATCACAAAACACCGATGCCCAGTGGCTAGTGGACCTAAGAACTGACCACGACTACCTCCCAGAACAAGAACCAGTAACCATCTCAATGGCAGACATCCAAGACAGAGAGTCAAAGATGAAGAGCTGGACAGCACCGGGCCCCGATATGATCCATACATACTGGCTAAAGAAGCTAACAGCACTCCATGAACGCCTAGCAGCACAGATGAACCAGCTGCTAAGGGATGGACCCACCCAGAGTGGTTGACTGAAGATAGGACTGTCCTAATCCTGAAGGACCCTCAGAAGGGACCCATCCCATCCAACTACCAACCGATAACCTGTCTCTGCACAACATGGAAGCTCTGTCAGGCATCATGGCGGCTAAGATGAGTAGGCATATGGTTCAATACTTGAGCAATGCACAGCAGGGAATTGGCAGTAACACAGAGGAGCCAAGCACCAGCTACTGGTTGACAGAGCAGTCCACAGAGACTGGAAGAACAGGCAGACCAACCTGTGCACTGCCTGGATTGACTACCAGAAAGCCTACGACTCAGTACCACACACATGGATACTGGAATGTCTGGAACTGTACAAGATCAACAGGACACTCAGAGCCTTCATCAAGAACTCAATGGGAATGTGGAAGACAACCCTAGAGGCCAACTCCAAGCCAATCGCCCAAGTTAACATCAAGTGCGGCATATACCAAGGGGATGCACTATCACCACTGCTGTTCTGCATAGGACTGAACCCCCTCAGCCAGATCATCACAAAGACTGGTTACGGATACCGTTTCCGAAGTGGGGCAACAATCAGCCACCTGCTCTACATGGATGACATCAAGCTGTACGCCAGGAATGAGCGAGAAATCGACTCACTGATCCACACCACCAGGATCTACAGCGACGACATAGGGGTGTCATTCGGGTTGGACAAATGTGGCCGGATGGTATCAAAGAGAGGCAGGATGATCAGAACTGAGGGAGTGGACCTACCAGAGGGCAGGATAGGAGACATCCAAGACATCTACAAATACCTTGGTATCCCACAGGCTAATGGAAACCATGAGGAGGCTGCAAGGAAGTCAACCACAGCTAAATACCTCCAGAGTGTAAGGCAAGGCCTGAGAAGTCAGCTGAATGGGAAGAACAAGGTCCGAGCCATCAACATGTACGCACTACCAGTCATCAGATACCCCGCTGAGATCATATGCTGGCCAAAGGAGGAGATAGAAGCCACAGATATCAGGACAAGAAGCTCCTCACCATGCACGCAGGGTTTCACCCCAAGTAGATGTGAACCATCCCGTCGTAGATCTGAACCTTCCCGTCGTAGATGTGAACCATCCCGTCGTAGATGTGAAACATCCCGTCGTAGATGTGAACCATCCTGTCGTAGATGTGAACCATCCTGTCGTAGATCTGAACCATCCCGTCGTAGATGTGAACCATCCCGTCGTAGATCTGAACCATCCCGTCGTAGATGTGAACCATCCCGTCGTAGATCTGAACCATCCTGTCGTAGATCTGGCTGGATGTTTGGGGTGTTGTCCTGCTGGAAGGTGAACCTCGGCCCCAGTCTCCTGCAGCCTCTAACAGGTTTTCCTCCTCCAGGATTGTCCGGTATTCAGCTCCATCCATCCTCCCAACAGCTCTGAGCAGCTTCCCGTCCCTGCTGAGAAGCCTCCCCACAGCATGAAGCTGCCACCACCATGTTTCAGGTGGGGATGGTGTGTTCAGGTTGATGTGCAGTGTTAGCTTTCTGACACAGTGTGGTCTCATCCGACCACAGGCCTGCTGTGTCTCTTAAATGGCTTGTAGCAAACTGCAGTCGTTCTTATTTCTTTCTTCTAACAAAGGCTTTCTTGTCGCCACTCTTCCCTAACAGCCAGGTTTGTAGTGTACGACTGTTGTACGGTTGTTCCACCTGAGCTGTGGACCTCTGCAGCTCCTCCTGCTACCGTGAGCCTCTCGGCTGCTTCTCTGGTCAACGCTCTCCTCACCCGGCCGGTCAGTGTAGGTGGACGGACGTGTCTCAGTTTGGACGATGGACTGAACAGTGAGATGATCAGAGCTGGGGATATTTGTTATAAGCCTACCCTGCTTTAAACGTCATCCCTGACCTGCCTGGTGTGGTCCTTGATCTTCATGATGCTGTCTGTTCACTAAGGTTCCTTAACAAACCTCTAAGGCCTTCACAGAACAGCTGGACTCGTATCCAGACTGAAGTACACACAGCTGGACTCGTATCAAGAACCAGACTGAAGTACACACAGCTGGATTCGTATCCAGACTGAAGTACACACAGCTGGACTCGTATCCAGACTGAAGTACACACAGCTGGACTCGTATCCAGACTGAAGTACACACAGCTGGACTCGTATCCAGACTGAAGTACACACAGCTGGACTCGTATCCAGACTGAAGTACACACAGCTGGACTCGTATCCAGACTGAAGTACACACAGCTGGACTCGTATCCAGACTGAAGTACACACAGACTGAAGTCACACACACACAGCTGAGACTCGTATCCAGACTGAAGTACACACAGCTGGACTCGTATCCAGACTGAAGTACACACAGCTGGACTCGTATCCAGACTGAAGTACACACAGCTGGACTCGTATCCAGACTGAAGTACACACAGCTGGACTCGTATCCAGACTGAAGTACACACAGCTGGACTCGTATCCAGACTGAAGTACACACAGCTGGACTCGTATCCAGACTGAAGTACACACAGCTGGACTCGTATCCAGACTGAAGTACACACAGCTGGACTCGTATCCAGACTGAAGTACACACAGCTGGACTCGTATCCAGACTGAAGTACACACAGCTGGAATCGTATCCCAACCAGACTGAAGTACACACAGCTGGACTCGTATCCAGACTGAAGTACACACAGCTGGACTCGTATCCAGACTGAAGTACACACAGCTGGACTCTATTCACTAATTAGGTGACTTCTGAGGGCAGTCGGTTCCACTGGATTTTATTTAGGGGTATCAGAGTAAAGGGGGATGAAAACATCTCACATTTCTGATTTTTATTGATAAAACGTCACTTTTAAGTTTGTGGTTGTAATGTGACAAAATGTGGAAAAGTTCAAAGAATGAACAATGTCGCAAGGCACTATCTATATATACTGTACGTATATATACATGTATCTATATCTATATATACTGTACGTATATATACATGTATCTATATCTATATATACTGTACATATATATACTGTATCTATATCTATATATACTGTACGTATATATACATGTATATATATCTATATATATTGTATGTATATATACTGTATCTATAGATACAGTATATACAGTTATATACTACATAATACAGTTATATATACAACAGTAATATAGATATAGATACAGTATATATACGTACAGTATATATAGATATAGATACATATATATACAGTATATATATACTGTATATATACCTACAGAGAGAGAGAAACAGATAGATATAGATATGTAAGTTACTTCCTGTCACACCTCTCACTTCCTGTTAGATGTGTCACTTCCTGTCACACCTCTCACTTCCTGACAGCATCCAGTCAGGTCACACTGGGTGAGGAAAATCATCCACAATCCTTTGCTTGAGCCAGTATGATCCAATCACATTCCCAGAAATCCCTGCGGTCCAATCAGAGCTTATTCTCTGTGATGTGAATTCATCAAAGCAGCCAATCAGCAGCCAGCTCACCAGTCAAATATACAAAGACCAATCAGGTTCCTCCTCTGAATCTGTCAGCCACAGGTTACCATGGAAACAGACAACTCACTTCCTGCCCTGGTATCCTCAATTCCTGTGGGCGGGGCCTTTGTGGAACAGGTAGATCGGCCGCTGGTTACCTGGAAACACACATGGGCTGTCATCACATGTCATCAGGACAAGCCAATCAGTTCACTCCGTGAGACACAGTACCATATGTACCTTTGTGTGTGTGTACCTGAATGTATCTGTGTATACTTGTGTGTGTGTGTACCTATATATACCTGTGTGTGTACCTGTATGTACCTGTATGTGTACACCTGTGTGTGAACCTGTGTGTGTAACTGTAAGTGTACCTGTGTGTGTAACTGTGTGTGTACCCATGTGTTTAACTGTATGTGTACCTGTGTGTGTATCTGTGTGTCCCTGTGCGTACCTGTATGTACCTGTGTGTGTACCTGTATGTACCTGTATGTACCTGTGTGTGCCTTTGTGTGTACCTGTGTGTGTACCTGTATGTACCTGTGTGTGTACCTGTGTACCTGTGTGTGTACCTGTATGTACCTGTGTGTGTACCTGTATGTACTTGTGTGTGTACCTGTATGTACCTGTGTGTGTACCTGTGTACCTGTGTGTGTACCTGTATGTACCTGTGTGTGTAGCTGTATGTACCTGTGTGTGTACCTGTATGTACCTGTGTGTGTACCTGTATGTATCTGTGTACACCTGTGTGTATACACGTGTGTGTACACGTGTGTTCACACCTGTGTGTGTACCTGTGTGTACCTGTGTGTGTGATGAGTCTGTAGGAGGTGAATCCTACGTTGTCAGTCAGGTAACAGGTGAACTGTTCAGGTCTCAGTCTGATACTCCTCAAGTTACGACATGTGGTCTCCTGAAAAACAACAACACAACTCTTCGTGTTATATACATCCATCTGTATGTATGGTGTGTGTGTGTGTGTGTGTGTGTGTGTGTATATATGTATGTTTATTGATATATTTAGATATTTATTTATGTATTTACATTTCTATATTTATTTATTTATAAATACATATATGTTACCGAAGCCCTCTTGCTGTGGCTGTAGCTGCTCCAAGGTTGTGGTTCCAGGATAAATAATCCGCCCGGCAACAGACTCTGATAGGCTCGTCTGAACAGCGTGACCACGCCCCCGTCACCTGACTGCAGCTGCACCCACTTGGTCACGCCCAGACACGTGATGACGTCATACCGACCACGCCCAGGCCACGCCTCCTGTCTTGACACATAGTCACCCTGTGGGAGGAGTCACAGCTGTGATGTCAGCAGGGAGACGATGGGGTCAGAGGCCGTCAGGTGTGAGACTCACCTGAATGAAGGTGACGTTGGCAGGGAACCTGGAGGAGGAAGAAGAGGAGGATGGAAGGAGGAGAGGAGGAGCAGAGAGAGGACCTCGACTCACCCGGGACGACAGGGGAAGGGAGAGGAGAGACAGAGCCTGCTGGAACTCCTCCATCACCTCCTCAAGTTCCTCCTCCTCCCCCTCCTCCATCACCTCCTCCTTCTTCTTCTGCTCTTCCTCCTCCTCAACGCCCTCCTCCTCCCACCTCTCTCCTCCCTCTCTCTTCCTGGGAGAAGAGGAGAAGGGTCCTGGTGTTCTTCTCCTCCTCCTCCTGTCCTCTACCACCAGGTCATGTGACAGGAAGTGCCTGATGTTCTGCTTGGCAGCGTGGACCAATCGCTGGTCTAGCTCCACCCCCAGGATGTGGGCGGGGTCAAACCTGCGGGCGATGAACAGCGTAAGGTGACCCGCGCCACAGCCCACGTCCAGCACCATCTTGTCTCTGAACCAATCAGCTTCCAGGAGGCGGAGCCGCGGGTCCTCCTCTGCTCCGACGCGCCCCTCCCAACCGTCGCCGTAAAAACCATGGTAACCGTAGTAACCGCTGTAGTTGCCGTACTGATAGCGGTGCTTGTCCTTCTTCTCTGGTGGTTGAGAGGAATCGGACTGAGGTCCTCCACACCTGCAGCACAGACATCATGTGACCAGGGAGCCAATCAGGTTACAAGGTTGTAATTCAATTCAGGTGTAACAACACTCACCTGGTAGCTTTAGCCCCGCCCACCAGCGCTGTCTGGAATCTGGATGTATTTTAGTGTGTATTTATATATATTTATACAGCATATGTGTGTATTATAGTGTGTACTATATAATATATATACGTTATATATATATATATATATGTATATATATATATATACGTGTATATATACACACACATATATACGTATATACACACACACAATATATATATATACGTATATATATACACACGTGTGTATATATATATATATATATATATATATATATATATATATATACACACACACACACACACACACACACATATATATATATATATATATATATATATACATACACACACACACATGTATGCTCTGATTACTGCTCCACACTCTGCATCCTCTTGATGAGCTTCAAGAGGTCATCACCTGAAATGGTCTCCACTTCACAGGTGAGCCCTGTCAGGTTTAATCAGGGGGATTTCTGGCCTTATAAATGGGGTTGGGACCATCAGAAGTCAGGTGGAGACACAGCTGATAGTCCTGCTGAATAGACTGTTAGAATTTGGATTATGGCAGAAAAAAGCAGCTAAGTAAAGAAAAACGAGTGGCCATCATTACTTTAAGAAATGAAGGTCAGTCAGTCCCAAAAGTTGGGAAAACTTTTAAAGTGTCCTCAAGTGCAGTCGCAAAAACCATCAAGAGCTACAAAGAAAGTGGCTCACATGAGGACCACCCCAGGAAAGGAAGACCAGGAGTCACCTCTGCTGAGGAGGATCAGTTCATCCGAGTCACCGGCCTCAGAAATGGCAGGTTAACAGCAGCTCAGACTAGAGACCAGGTCAATGCCACACAGAGTTCTAGCAGCAGACACATCTCTAGAACAACTGTTAAGAGGAGACTGTGTGAATCAGGCCTTCATGGTAGAATAGCTGCTAGGAAACCACTGCTAAGGACAGGCAACAAGCACAAGAGACTTGTTTGGGCTAAAGACCACCAGGAATGGACATTAGACCAGTAGAAATCTGGGCTTTGGTCTGATGAGTCCAGATCTGAGATCTTTGGTTCCAACCACCGTGTCTTTGTGGAACCAGAAAAGGTGAACGGATGGACTCTACATGCCTGGTTCCCACCGTGAAGCCTGGAGGAGGAGGTGTGATGGTGTGGGGGGCTTTGCTGGTGACACTGTTGGGGATTTATTCAAACTGAAGGCCTACTGAACCAGCATGGCTACCACAGCATCTAGCAGCAGCATGCTATTCCATCCGGTCTGCGTTTAGTTGGACCATCATTTATTTCTCAACAGGACAATGACCCCAAACACACCTCCAGGCTGTGTGAGGGCTATTTGACCAAGAAGGAGAGTGATGGGGTGCTGGACCAGATGACCTGGTCTCCACAGTCACCGGACCTTGAACCCGATCCAGATGGTTTGGGGTGAGCTGGACCGCAGAGTGAAGGCAAAAGGGCCAACAAGTGCTCAGCATCTCTGGGAACTCCTTCAAGACTGTTGGAGACCATTTCAGGTGACGACCTCTTGAAGCTCATCAAGAGGATGCAGAGTGTGTGGAGCAGTAATCAGAGCAAAAGGAGGCTACTTTGAAGAAACTACAATATCAGACATATTTTCAGTTGTTTCACACTTTTTTGTTAAGTACATATTTCCACATGTGTTAATTCATAGTTTTGATGCCTTCAGTGTGAATCTACAATTTTCATAGTCATGAAAATAAAGAAAACTCTTTGAATGAGAAGGTGAGTCCAGACTTTTGGTCTGTACTGTGTATCAGTAGTAAACTAAAGCAAGTAAAAGTAAACTCCTCCTCTACCAGCTGGACCTGTAGTGGTTCACATCAGCAGAGGACAGAGGACAGGAGGAAGGACTGATGCTGACTGATGTTTGTGTTCTTCAGTCTTTCTAAACTTCACTCAGGAACCTGATTGATTTTATTGATCTGTCAGATTGTCTCCAGTCAGATATTAATAGTTTCTATGGAGACTCTGCTGTTGTCAACATTACTGTTGCTGCTCTAGAAACAACATGTGTCCTAGTTGGATTTAAATATTCAATTAATAATCTGGTTCTGACTTTAAACCAACCAGGCTGACATCAGTAGAGCTAATATGATCACTTCAATATTAATTGATCATCTCAGTATTGATCAGTGTTATTGATCATATGGTGCTGCCTAGTTTATGTTACTGTAGTTTAAAAAGCTCTAGTGCTGCTGACCTGATGCTGACCTGTTAGCTGATGATTAGTTTTTATTTATTGATTCTTGTTAATAACTCAGTCACTTTTCTGTTAGATCAGAAGTCCAGCCATCAGAGTATTGATCCAGATGTTAGTCTGCTATTGACTGATTCTGACAGATCAATGAAAATCATGTTGAAACTGAAGCTGGGAATCGGCCTCCTGCTGGACCAGAAAGGTCCCGAACCGAAAACCGTGACCCCAAACCGTGAACAGAACAGTGAATTTTATGGGCCGTCCCACCCCTAGTACATATGTATATTTCAGTGTGTATTTATATATATATCTATACAGTTTATATGTGTATTATAGTGTTTACTTATATATATATTCAGTTATATCTGTATTTTAGTGTGTACTTATATATATTTATAGTTATGTGTATTTTAGTTTATTTATGTGTATTTATACAGTATATGTGTATCTTATTGTGTATTTATATACAGTATATCTACTAAGTACACAGTATGATTGTATTTTAGTGTGTACTTATACACAACTGTATCTCAAAATATATATGTATTCTGTATGTAGCCCATATTTTGTAGTATTCTATATATAGTATGTGTATATTTTAACTGACTCACCTGCCAGCTTTAGCCCCTCCCACCAGCGGTGTGTGGAATCTGGTTGGCTGAGCCGTGGTTGCCGTGGTACTGGTGTTGATAGCACAATCTGCCATCCTGGTTGAGGCGGTGCGGCGCCGTCTCCGTTGGCGGCCATCGCCATGGTTACTGGGCTTATGGGCGTGACCGGGCGGAGGATGGGTGTGTCTCCTGGGGAGAATGGGGGGCGGGGCAACGTCGTCCCGACAGGTGATGGCGGTGTTGAGTTCACAGGGGAGAGGAGACCCTGAAACGCTGCCCTCTCTGGTCAAGAGAGGAACTGAACAAAACCCAACCAACAGGTTAACACACTGCAGCCTCTACCAGCCGATCGGACCCAGCCGATCATATCCAGGTGATCTGATGCGGGTGACCAGACCCGGGTGATCGATCCAGGTGTGTCTGACTCACCTGAGGGAAACAGTCGAGCTGGTAGCACCTCCCTCTCTGCTTTTCCTCCTCCTCCATGATGTCTGGTCCGGTGTCTCCTCCTTGACTTCAGGGGGGACAGCAGGACTCCTCCTCCCCCCTTCCCGTCCCCGCCCCCTCCCTTCAGGTTCAGCGGGTCAGTGATGTCACGGGGAACCAGGATCTCTACGGGGTCTCCGCCCCGCAATGGCAGGGGGGAGCACGTTGGTGTCTCCTGGTTGGTCGCCCTGCAGAGGTTATTGATTAGTGAGGTTAGTGGTTAATGATTGTGTTCACCGTCTAACCCAGGCGTGTCAACTCAAATACACAGTGGGCCAAAGTTTAAAATGAAACAAAGCCGCGGGCCAGCGTTGAATAAATGAACCTTTAATATGGACCCAAACAAGTTGTGAATTTCCCCACTGTGGGACTAATAAAGGAATATCTTATCTTATCTTAAGTTTTGCTTTAACACTGAATATGGAACAAGCAACACTTATTAACTTAATCGTGCAGACATGCAAAATCAAATTTCAAATAAAAAAAACGTATTAATGGCATATTAAATAAAATTTAAACAAAAACTGTATGCCTCTTTTCTATTTGCAGCCTTCTGAGGTAAATATCAAAATAAGCTTTTTCCACAGGCTAATAAATCTGAAAATAAATAACAATAATGAATGAATCAACCATTCAAGCCTTGGAGGAGCAAGAAGAAGTGCATGAAGAAAACGTTAATTATTGCTTTCCTGCCGAAGCACAGATCCCTACTGACACAGAGGGCGTGTCTGGGTCCTGTCCTGATTGACGCGCCAAAACAGCAGCAGAGCATTATGGGATTTGTAGTATTAGCAGTGAATGCACTGTTCTGTAACAGCGGGCCAGCTCTAATAGTAATTTTATATTGCCTTGCAGGCCAAATATAATTACACTGACCTGTCGACAGAACGTCTAACCCGTCGACCAGACGTCTAACCCGTCGACAGGACGTCTAACCCGTCGACCAGACGTCTAACCCGTCGACAGGACGTCTACCGACAGACGTCTAACCCGTCGACCAGACGTCTAACCCGTCGACCAGACGTCTAACCCGTCGACAGAACGTCTCAACCCGTCGACCAGACGTCTAACCCGTCGACAGAACGTCTAACCTGTCGACCAGACGTCTAACCCGTCGACCAGACATCTAACCCGTCGACAGAACGTCTAACCCGTCTAACCCGTCGACCAGACGTCTAACTCGTCGACAGGACGTCTAACCCGTCTAACCCGTCGACCAGACGTCTAACCCGTCGACAGGACGTCTAACCCGTCTAACCCGTCGACAGGACGTCTAACCCGTCGACCAGACGTCTAACCCGTCGACAGGACGTCTAACCCGTCGACCAGATGTCTAACCCGTCGACCAGACGTCTAACCCGTCGACAGAACGTCTAACCTGTCGACCAGACGTCTAACCCGTCGACCAGACGTCTAACCCGTCGACAGAACGTCTAACCCGTCGACCAGACGTCTAACTCGTCGACAGGACGTCTAACCCGTCTAACCCGTCGACCAGACGTCTAACCCGTCGACCAGACGTCTAACCCGTCGACAGGACGTCTAACCCGTCTAACCCGTCGACAGGACGTCTAACCCGTCGACCGGACGTCTAACCCGTCGACCAGACGTCTAACCCGTCGACCGGACGTCTAACCCGTCGACAGGACGTCTAACCGTCCACCAGACGTCTAACCCGTCGACAGGACGTCTACCCGTCTCCCGTCGACCGGACATCTCCCGTCGACCGGACGTCTAACCCGTCGACAGGACGTCTAACCCGTCGACCAGACGTCTAACCCGTCGACAGGACGTCTAACCCGTCGACCAGACGTCTAACCCGTCGACCGGACGTCTAACCCGTCGACCAGACGTCTAACCCGTCGACAGAACGTCTAACCCGTCGACCAGACGTCTAACCCGTCGACAGGACGTCTAACCCGTCGACAGAACGTCTAACCTGTCGACCAGACGTCTAACCCGTCGACCAGACGTCTAACCCGTCGACAGAACGTCTAACCCGTCGACCAGACGTCTAACTCGTCGACAGGACGTCTAACCCGTCTAACCCGTCGACCAGACGTCTAACCCGTCGACCAGACGTCTAACCCGTCGACCGGACGTCTAACCCGTCTAACCCGTCGACAGGACGTCTAACCCGTCGACCGGACGTCTAACCCGTCGACCAGACGTCTAACCCGTCGACAGGACGTCTAACCCGTCGACAGGACGTCTAACCCGTCCACCAGACGTCTAACCCGTCGACAGGACGTCTAACCCGTCTAACCCGTCGACCGGACATCTAACCCGTCGACCGGACGTCTAACCCGTCGACAGGACGTCTAACCCGTCTAACCTGTCGACCGGACGTCTAACCCGTCTAACCCGTCGACCGGACGTCTAACCCGTCGACAGGACGTCTAACCCGTCGACAGGACGTCTAACCCGTCTAACCCGTCGACCAGACGTCTAACCCGTCGACAGGACGTCTAACCCGTCGACCGGACGTCTAACCCGTCGACCGGACGTCTAACCCGTCGACCGGACGTCCAACCCGTCGACCGAACGTCCAACCCGTCAACAGGACGTCTAACCCATCGACCGGACGTCTAACCCGTCAACAGGACGTCTAACCCGTCGACCGGACGTCCAACCCGTCGACAGAACGTCTAACCCGTCAACAGGACGTCTAACCCGTCGACCGGACGTCCAACCCGTCGACAGAACGTCTAACCCGTCGACAGGATGTCTAACCCGTCGACCGGATGTCGACCGGACGTCTAACCCGTCGACCGGACGTCTAACCCGTCGACCGGACGTCTAACCCGTCGACAGAACGTCTAACCCGTCGACAGGACGTCTAACCCGTCGACAGAACGTCTAACCCGTCGACCGGACGTCTAACCCGTCGACCGGACGTCTAACCCGTCGACAGAACGTCTAACCCGTCGACCGGACGTCTAACCCGTCGACCGGACGTCTAACCCGTCGACAGAACGTCTAACCCGTCGACCGGACATCTAACCCGTCGACAGAACGTCTAACCCGTCGACAGGACGTCTAACCCGTCGACCGGACGTCTAACCCGTCGACAGGACGTCTAACCCGTCGACAGGACGTCTAACCCGTCGACAGGACGTCTAACCCGTCGACAGGACGTCTAACCCGTCGACCGGACGTCTAACCCGTCGACCGGACGTCTAACCCGTCGACAGGACGTCTAACCCGTCGACCGGACGTCTAACCCGTCGACAGGACGTCTAACCCGTCGACAGGACGTCTAACCCGTCGACAGGACGTCTAACCCGTCGACCGGACGTCTAACCCGTCGACAGGACGTCTAACCCGTCGACAGGACGTCTAACCCGTCGACAGGACGTCTAACCCGTCGACCGGACGTCTAACCCGTCTAACCCGTCGACAGGACGTCTAACCTGTCGACAGGACGTCAACATTAAATAGCACAGAGGGCTAAAAAAACGAATTTTCTACAAGCCGAGGGCCGGACTGGTTCTATGTTTATTAGAACATATTGAAATGATTGCACAATGCCGATTGATCCAAGACCTAACACAGGGAATACTATATTATTTATTCAGTAAATGAATAAAGCAATATTTTTTATGGTTCTGTCAGTAATTTCACAGGAAAACATTTTCAACAGGCAAACAGCAAAAAAGTAAATGTCCTTCAAAAAGAGAATATGTTCCTTCATTTATCAAGATAAACGCATTATAAACTGAAAATGCATTATTGTGCTGCTCTGTGATCCTACCAATCACTGCTTTCAAACAGTAAAATGAGAACATAAACACAAATAAAACAAATCAGTTGTATTCTTTCTCATGTCTCACCTGCACTTTTCCCAGAGTCCATTAAAATATATAAATAAATAAAATGCAATAAAGTAATATAAAATATTATACAAAAATCTATGGCACACAGACAAAAAAATATTTCCTTCAAAGAAAAATCGCATGTCCTGCAAAAAGAAATGTACAAATGTAAGATAAGATAAGATAAGATATTCCTTGATTGGTCCCACAGTGGGGAAATTCACACATTACAGCAGCAAAGTGGATAGTGCAATAAAGACAAGAAGCATAGATTTAAAAACAGTATTTGTACAAATAAAATAAATTAGTATATACATAATAGAAAAAAGTAGATAAAGTAAAGCCAGAAGTATGTCCTTTATATCAATAAATAATTGTCCAGTTCCTATAGTTTGAGCAGATGCTATAATTGCACATATACATACATCCATAAATGTAACTGTGAATAGGTTAATGCTCTGAGGCTGAGCCTCAAACCTGGTGGCGTCTCAGGTTTTGTGCAGGTTCATCGAACTCCTCAGGACTGAGTGAAGGTGTTCGTCGGTGAGACGGTTCATGGAGAGCGTCTGAGCAGCTGGCTGATTGTGTCGCCGAAACCTGCTTCTTTTGGGCTTCAAAGTCAGCAAGTCGTGTTGAGTTTCTCAGCAGACGGTGCACTCGCGAACACGGCGGTAGAAAGCTTCTTTCATGGTCTGGCAGCTGGGAAGGAGGCTCAGGTTTTCTTTCCACAGACTCAGCTCGGTTTTAAAGGCCTTCGCGGGACTGTACGTGTCAGAGAGGCCACGCCCCCGTCCTGCAGCTGCAGGTTCATCACTTTCAGATGGCTCGTGATGTCGCACAGAGACGCCATTTCACACAGGAATGGTGCGTCTCGGAGCTCTGTTGGGTCTTTCCCTTACTTTCCATGAACAGACAGATCTCCTCACGCAGCTCGAAGCACCTTTTCAGCACCTTTCCCTGGCTTAGCCCTCGCTCCTCTGTGCGACAGGCCAAGTCACCGTACGCTGCAGGTAACTCGCCCAGAAATGCCTTGAACTGGCGGTGACTGGAACCTTTGGCTCTGACGAAGTGAACTGTAACGGTGCTCATTCCAGGTTCCACTTTCACAACGACTCCTGGTGCGTGATGCAGTGATAAGCTGTCAGATCACTGGGACACTTTCCTCCCTCATCCTTTTCATCAATCCATTCCTGTGACCACATCGCGGCTCCGTCTGCTGGCAATCCCACGAGTTTTCCCAAGGCAGCCCCATTTCATTCACACATCTGGATGCCTCTTCATACAGATCTTGTCCTGTAGTTGAGCCATGCACAGGACCTAAAAACTCTTCTGTTATGCTCAGGCTGGAGTCCACTCCACAGATGAAAACTGATGTCAGATGTGTCGGTGCTCATCCACAGCGAGGGAATATGCGATGAAATCTTTTCCCTTTCCCACAAGCTCTTCTTTCAGATTGGTGGAAAGCTGGTGTACACGTTCAGCCACGGTGTTTCTGCTCAGGCTCACGTTTTGTCTGGTCACACGGTGTCACAAACTTTTGGCATACAGTTTTTTATAAACTCTCCTGTCAATGGCCGGGCTGATTTTGCGACGTCTTCTGCCACAATAAAACGAGCCTTGACGGCAGCCTCGCTTTGTGATTTGGCTTTCGTGGACAGAGCCTGTCGGGACTGAAGACCTCGTTTTAATTCTTCCACCTTTCTTTGCTCCGTGTCCATATTCTTGTATCCGTCTTTGTCTGTGTGTTTCTGAGACGTTTCACGGTGGCGTCTCAGATTATATTCTGTCATTACAGCCAAACTCAGTCCACACAGAGGACACACAGGTTTGCCTTTTACCTCTGTGACCTCGCCCTCTGCCTCCCACCTGGTGTGTAACCCCCTGTTCTCCACGTCCACCTTTCGTTTAGCCAAAGTTGACATCTGCTCTGACTGCTGATGAATAACGAAGCCGAGGCCCGCTTGCTGCGCTGCAGTGTTCGCGGGCTACCGTTGCATTGTGGGGAATGTAGTGTTGGTGCGTGCAAAACACCAGCGGTCAAAGTCATAAGTCAAAGTCAAGGCCCGTCAAACCTGTTGACTGAACGTCTTACCCATTTAAACATCTTACCTGTTGACATCTTCGTCCAACAGCGAGTTGAGGTTCAGCGGGTCAAAGATGTTCCCACCCAACAGGAAGTGACTTGGCAGCAGGGGCTCTGATTGGCTGTCGCTGATGGCACGGCGCCGGCGCTTGGCCAGCCCCTTGAAGCCGACGCCCACGGAGTATCGCCTCTTTGTGATACGCTGAGTGGGGGGAGCAGAAGCAAGGGAAGCCGTCTGACTGTTGCCAGGTAACTGGAGGCCATTCTTAGGACGCAGGGGGTGGGTCTTAGCCAGCTGCGGCTGCTCTGATAGGCTAACAGTGGCAGGAAAGGCGGGGCTGACCTCATGAGGAGAGGACAGTCTCTTTGTCCAATGACATTCTGATCATATTCCTCCTGTGGACATAGTATTTGTACTGTTGTATTAGTACTTTAAGTGTAGTAACATTATACTAGTAACAGGGCATTTGCACTGTGGTATTAATACTATTACTGCAGTTACATTATACTTGTAAAAGAGTATTTTCAGTTATAGTGTGGTATTAGTACGTTGACTGCAACAACATTTTATTAGTAACAGTATTTTTACAGTGTAGTAAAAGTATGTTTACTGCAGTAACATTTTACTTGTAACAGAGTATTTCTAAAGCAAGGTATTAGTACTTTAGTATTTTAGTAGTACCATAGTATTTTCAGTCACAGCTGGATAAAAAAATCGGACTACTTGCTGTTGATGAGATATCGATCAGTAATCGATTACTGATACTCACTCCGTAAAGTCCTTCTGTTGTCGTCACTTTACTATGCTCTCAAGCCCCGCCCCACCCGCTGTCTCCGCCAATCACGGAGAGCCATCATGAAAAATTCAACTTAACCAAGAGGCAAACTGGTAAACAGTTAGCTTCTCCAGCTAGCCACGGCCGGCTAACATGCAGGAAGTGGTTAGCATGTAGCTAACACCATGCTAACACACACACCGCGAAAGAAAAACAACTACCACCGGAAACCCGTTCTGTGCGTGAAAACGAGCCCGGGCCGAGCAGTCCGTGCGTGTGAGTGCGTATGTCAGTGCGTGTATGCGGGCTAACAAGTCACCAACTACAGTATCAGCTTCTAGCCGCGACCAGCTGCTAGCTACTAGCTCCTCCTCGCCGTGATCCGAATCCGCCAGTCGCGGGTCCCTCGTGAATGATGGCGGAGTCCGCCAATCGCGTGCCGTGCTGAGCTCCAGCTCGCCCGAGTTGCGACCAATCAGATGATCATTGGAGCCGAACAGTCTTCTGATTGGTCGCAGATTGGTAGAGGCGGGAGTTTGGCTCGAGACGAAAGGCGTCCTGAAGGTGCCTGACTGGAAACACGAGCACGGCCGAAAATAAACGAAGTAACGATAGAAATTAACAAATTGTAAGTCAGCATTAGTTAGTGTGACCGGACACACCGTACCATACCATACATACGTTTTCTGGCTCTTTTAGCGCCATAGAGACCCGTGTAAGGTAGTGGGTTTTTAAGATAAGATAAGATAAGATATTCCTTTATTGGTCCCACAGTGGAGAAATTCACAATGGATGGATTTCGCCCTGAGGACAGGTGTACAGGTAACTTTCCTGCTGTTGGGGTCCTCCCAACAAACTTTATCTCCATCAAATACCTCTGTTAATATACAGTATATACAGTATATACATGTACTGTATATATATGAGTTTGTAGTCCACCTGTACCTGTACGCATATAGTGACACACTTATTACAGGTTTAGGCAAGCCTGAGAGGATACACTGAGGGCTAAAGTACTCCGATAAAATGATTATATATATATATATATATATATATATATATATATATATATATATATATATATATATATATAAAACAAACCATCACTCACTCACGCAATTAATCAACCAAACTATCAATCAATCAATCAAACCATCAATTAATCGACCAACCAATCAATCAATCAATCAATCAAACATCAATCAATCATTCAATCAATCAGTCAATCAGTTAATCAAGTAATCAGTCAATCCACCGTCAATCAAATGAATCATAAATCAATCCATCATCCATCCATTATCAATCGTCATCCATCAATCCATCCATCCATCCATCCATTCATCCATCCATCCATCATCCATCAATCCATCCATCCATCCATCAATCATCCATTCATTCATCAATCCATCATCCATCCATCCATCATCCATCCATCCATCAATCATCCATTCATTCATCAATCCATCATCCATCCATCCATCCATCATCCATCCATCATCCATCAATCCATCCATCCATCAATCCATCATCCATCCATCAATCCATCATCCATCCATCAATCCATCATCCATCATCCATCCATCCATTCATCAATCCATCATCCATCCATCCATCCATCAATCCATTCATCCATCCATCAATCCATCATCCATCCATCCATCCATCCATTCATCAATCCATCATCCATCCATCCATCCATCCATCCATCATCCATCCATCCATTCATCAATCCATCATCCATCCATCCATCCATCAATCCATTCATCCATCCATCAATCCATCATCCATCCATCCATCCATCCATTCATCAATCCATCATCCATCCATCCATCCATCAATCCATCCATCAATCCATCATCCATCATCCATCCATCCATCCATCCATCCATCATCCATCCATCCATTCATCAATCCATCATCCATCCATCCATCCATCAATCCATTCATCCATCCATCAATCCATCATCCATCCATCCATCCATCCATTCATCAATCCATCATCCATCCGTCCATCCATCAATCCATCAATCCATCATCCATTCATCCATCCATCAGTCCATCATCCATCCATCCATCCATCCATCAATCCATCCATCCATCAATCCATTCATCCATCCATCCATCCATCATCCAGTGAATACATAAACAAATAATGCTAAATAATAAAGAAATACACTCCTGATCAAAATCTTAAGACCAGTTAAAAAATTGCAAGAATTTACGTTTTGCACTGTTGTATCTTAAGAAGGTTCTAACTAGAGTTTCAAAATGCAAAAAGAAGAAATGAGAGCAAGAGACTAAATGTTTTGAGCAGGCAATTTATTGAAAAGAACAATTTAACTGAAATAGGCTGTTCATCAGCTGATCAAAAGTTTAAGACCATAGCTCAAAAAAAACCCTAAAACAGAAATTAAAGTCTCAAAAACAGACTCAGTAATGAGCAGCTCCACCATTATTGTTGATCACTTCAAAAATTGGTGTTGGCATGCTTGATGCGAGTGTTTCCAAAAGGCTTGTAGGAATGTTGCTCCAAGTGGTGAAGATGGCTTCACGAAGGGCATCCACTGTCTGGAACTGATGTCCATTTTTGTAAACTTCCCTTGCCATCCATCCCCAAATGTTCTCAATTGGATTTAGATCAGGGGAACATGCAGGATGATCCAAAAGAGTGATGTTATTCTCCTGAAAAAACTCCTTTGTCAGACGGGCATTGTGAATCGCAGCATCGTCCTGCTGAAAAACCCAGTCATCAGCACACAGACGAGGGCCCTCAGTCATGAGGGATGCCCGCTGCAACATCTCCACGTAGCCAGCTGCTGTTTGACGCCCTGCACAACCTGGAGCTCCATTGTTCCATTGAAGGAAAAAGCAGCCCAGATCATGATGGCGCCCCCTCCGCTGTGCTGTGTTGAAAAAATCTCAGGTGGCATCTCCTTGTCATGCCAGTAGCGTTGGAAGCCATCAGGACCATCAAGGTTACATTTTTTCTCATCAGAGAATAAAACTTTCTTCCAACTTTGAACGTCTCATGTTTGGTGCTCCCTCGCAAAGGCCAAACGGGCAATTTTGTGGCGTTGAAGGAGACGTGGCCTTTGAAGAGGTTTTTTGTTTTTGAAGCCGTTCCTTTGCAGATGCCGTCTGATGGTTATTGGGCTGCAGTCAGCACCAGTAATGGCCTTAATTTGGGATGAGGATCGTCCCGTGTCTTGACGGACGGCCGTTCGGATCCTCCGGCTCGGTGCCGGTGAGATTTTTTTGGGTCTACCACTTGATTTTTTTGTTCCATAAACCTCAGGATCTTTTAAGAAATGCAAAATGACTGTCTTACTGCGTCCAACCTCAGCAGCGATGGCACGCTGTGAGAGGCCTTGTCTATGCAGCTCAACAATCCTGCCACGTTCCAAGGCAGTGAGTTTTTTTGCTTTTCCCATCAAGAGGTCTTGACAGTGTGATTACTTGACAGAAAATGACATGGAATCCAAATTTTTGCACAGATTTGGGCTTTTAAAGGATGTGGTCTTAAACTTTTGATCAGCTGATGAACAGCCTATTTCAGTTAAATTGTTCTTTTCAATAAATTGCCTGCTCAAAACATTTAGTCTCTTGCTCTCATTTCTTCTTTTTGCATTTTGAAACTCTACTTAGAATCTTCTTAAGATACAACAGTGCAAAACGTAAATTCTTGCAATTTTTTAACTGGTCTTAAGATTTTGATCAGGAGTGTATATCATTAAATAAATGAACACATACCCTACCTATAGTCCAGCTGTGTCCAGGTTGGGTCTGTCGGGGTGTTGGGGTTGGGGTTGGGTGGGGGTGGGGGGGTGTGTCCAGGTGTGTCCAGGTGTGACTGTTAACATACTTTAAGTGTGTTTGTTAGATGCAGACAGACAGACAACACCAGGAGACAGAAGCACTGTTGAAGTATAAGGAGAAGGTTGTAGTAGTAGTAGTAGTAGTAGTACCATGAGTACCATTAGTAGTAGTAGTAGTACCATTAGTAGTAGTAGTACCATTAAAGTTACCATTAAGTATTGTAAATTTCTCCACTGTGGGACTAATAAAGGAATATCTTATCTTATCTTATCTTAGTACCATTAGTAGTAATACCATTAGTAGTAGTATCATTAGTACTAGTAGTAGTAGTAGTACCATTAGTAGTAGTAGAAGTAGTAGTACCATTAGTAGTAGTAGTAGTCGTAGTACCATTCGTACCATTAGTAGGAATACCATTGGTAGTAGTATCATTAGTAGTAGTAGTAGTAGGAGTAGTACCATTAGTAATAGTAGTATCATTAGTAGTAGTAGTAGTAGTAGTAGTAGTAGTACCATTAGCAGTAGTAGTAGTACCATTAGTACCATTAGTAGTAGTAGTATCATTAGTAGTAGTAGTAGTAGTACCATTAGTAATATTAGTAGTAGTAGTAGTAGTAGTACCATTAGTAGTAATACCATTAGTAGTAGTATTATTAGTAGTAGTAGTAGTAGTAGTAGTAGTACCATTAGTATCATTAGTAGTACCATTAGTAGTAGTACCATTAGTACCATTAGTAGTAGTAGTAGTAGTAGTACCATTAGTACTATTAGTAGTAGCAGTAGTAGTACCATTAGTAGTAATACCATTAGTAGTAGTATCATTAGTAGTAGTAGTAGTAGTAGTAGTAGTACCATTAGTACTATTAGTAGTAGTAGCAGTAGTAGTACCATTAGTAGTAATACCATTAGTAGTAGTATCATTAGTAGTAGTAGTAGTAGTAGTTGTACCACCATTAGTACCATTAACAGCAGCAGTACTGCCTACATGAGGAAAGCCGGGCTACAGGGTGTATTTCTAAGTGTCACAGAGGGCTGATGGGATTAAGACTTCATTACCCAGCATGCACTGTGTGTGTTTGTAAAATCCCTAAAGAGGATTTGTGTGGATCAGAAAGACGACATGCCGCTGAAGAGAGAAGGTGAGACACTGCTGTTGGCTCTATATCACTATATTATATAGGTGTTTATCACTATGTTTATATAGAGGTTTATATAGGTGTTTATCACTATTTTTATATAGGTCCTTATATAGGGGTTTATCACTATGTTTATATAGGTCTTTATATAGGGGTTTATCACTATGTTTATATAGAGGTTTATATAGGTGTTTATCACTTTGTTTATATAGAGGTTTATATAGGTGTTTATCACTATGTTTATATAGAGGTTTATATAGGTGTTTATAACTATGTTTATATAGAGGTTTATATAGGTGTTTATCACTTTGTTTATATAGAGGTTTATATAGGTGTTTATCACTATGTTTATATAGAGGTTTATATAGGTGTTTATCACTTTGTTTATATAGAGGTTTATATAGGTGTTTATCACTTTGTTTATATAGAGGTTTATATAGGTGTTTATAACTATGTTTATATAGAGGTTTATATAGGTGTTTATCACTATGTTTATATAGAGGTTTATATAGGTGTTTATCACTATGTTTATATAGAGGTTTATATAGGTGTTTATCACTATGTTTATATAGAGGTTTATATAGGTGTTTATCACTTTGTTTATATAGAGGTTTATATAGGTGTTTATCACTATGTTTATATAGAGGTTTATATAGGTGTTTATCACTTTGTTTATATAGAGGTTTATATAGGTGTTTATCACTATGTTTATATAGAGGTTTATATAGGTGTTTATCACTTTGTTTATATAGAGGTTTATATAGGTGTTTATCACTTTGTTTATATAGAGGTTTATATAGGTGTTTATCACTATGTTTATATAGGTCTTTATATAGGGGTTTATCACTATGTTTATATAGAGGTTTATATAGGTGTTTATCACTTTGTTTATATAGGTCCTTATATAGGGGTTTATATAGGTGTTTATCACTTTGTTTATATAGGTCCTTATATAGGGGTTTATCACTTTGTTTATATAGGTCCTTATATAGAGGTTTATATAGGTGTTTATCACTATGTTTATATAGGTCTTTATATAGGTGTTTATCACTTTGTTTATATAGGTCCTTATATAGAGGTTTATATAGGTGTTTATCACTATGTTTATATAGAGGTTTACATAGGTGTTTATCACTTTGTTTATATAGAGGTTTATATAGGTGTTTATCACTTTGTTTATATAGAGGTTTATATAGGGGTTTATAACTATGTTTATATAGAGGTTTATATAGGTGTTTATCACTATGCTTATATAGGTCCTTATATAGGTGTTTATCACTTTGTTTATATAGAGGTTTATATAGGTGTTTATCACTTTGTTTATATGGAGGTTTATATAGGTGTTTATCACTATGCTTATATAGGTCCTTATATAGGTTGTCAGGACAGGTAACACTGGTGTGGATTCAAACGCAGACTAAACAGTTCCAAGTTACAAAAACAGAGTTTATTTTCGGTCCAGGTCGGTACACAGAACGGCATGCAGAACAGGCAGACAAAATCCAAATCGTGAGGCTAAGGCAAGGTCAAAAACAGGCTAGGTTCAGTTCACTGGAGTATAGAGGTGAGACACGAGGAAATGGCGGGTACGCTTCGCAAAGGACGGCAAAAGACGAACTGGCACAGGAGGAAAAGGGAGGACACATTATATACTAGTGAGGGAGGTGAATAACTATGCACAGGTGGACACAATCAGGGCAGGGGATGACGCTCAGACGCAGGTGACTAGTGATGATAATCAGGTCAGGAGGAGGTGCTCTAACGTGAAGGCAGGAGGCATGCAGGGCAGGGAGTGAAGTGAACTGCAACGAGAGGAGAGGTTAGAATGCAAACCAAAACAGGAAGTGCGCCAAAATAAAAGCATGCAACAGGAAATGACAAATTAACACTTATACTTCCTGACAGAACCCCCCCTTTAGGGACGGCTCCTGACGTCCCAGGAAGCTCTGCTCGCTGACTGTTGAAGTCTTTTATTAGTTGAGGATCCATGATGTTTCTGGCTGAAACCCACGATCTCTCCTCTGGTCCGTACCCCTCCCAGTCGACAAGATACTGTTTACCCCGCCCCCGGCGCCGGACGTCCAGCAGACGCTTGACCGTGTAGGCAGGGCTTCCGTCGATGATCCGGGGGGGCGGGGGGACCTTGGAGGTAGGGACCAGAGGGCTGTCGACCGCAGGCTTCAGCCGTCCGACATGAAACGTCGGGTGGATCCTCATAGACTTGGGCAGCTTTAACTGGACAGAGACAGGGTTGATTACTTTAAGTATGGGAAAGGGACCCACATACCTAGGAGCGAGCTTCTTGGAACTGACATGGAGAGGCAGATCTCGGACGGACAACCAGACCATCTGCCCAGGTTGGTAGATGGGGGCTGGAGTCCGCCGTCGATCTGCCATCTCCTTGTACCGAGCCGTGTTCTTCAGTAGGGTCCGCCTCGCCCCCTTCCAGATGTGCTGGCAGCGTTTGACCAAGGCGTGAGCCGAGGGAACGGAAGACTCCCCCTCCAGGTCTGGGAACAGAGGGGGTTGGTAGCCGTACGCACACTGGAAGGGGAGAGACCAGACGAAGAACACGGCAGGGTATTGTGGGCGTATTCCACCCACAGCAGATGTTTACTCCAGGAGACCGGGTTTTGCGCCACTAGGCATCTCAACCCGGTCTCCAGTTCCTGGTTCAATCTCTCAGTCTGTCCATTAGTTTCCGGGTGGTAACCCGAGGACAGACTGACAGATGCTCCCAGCAACGAACAAAACTCTTTCCAAAAGCTAGAAATAAATTGTGGCCCCCGGTCCGACACCACATCCCTGGGGAAGCCATGAATACGAAATACATGCGTTAACATAGCCTCAGCTGTTTCTTTGGCTGAGGGCAGCTTCGGTAGGGCAATTAAATGAGCCATTTTAGAAAAACGGTCCACCACTGTGAGGACAGTGGTGTTACCTTCAGAGGTAGGCAACCCGGTTACAAAGTCTAGGGAGATGTCGGACCAGGGGCGGTGAGGCACGGGAAGAGGCTGTAGTAAGCCCGCAGGAGCTCGGTGGGAGGGCTTACTCTGGGCGCACACAGGGCAGGCTGAGACGTATTCCTTGACATCTCTCTCCATCGCCGGCCACCAGAATCTCTGCCTCACCACGAACAGGGTGCGGCGAGATCCCGGGTGGCAGGCGATGCGAGAGGTGTGGGCCCAGTGGATAACCCTAGAGCGGAGAGAGACAGGAACAAACAGTCTGTTATGAGGACACCCCTCGGGTGTCGGAACCTGTGTCAGGGCCCTCTTCACCTCCTTTTCGATTCCCCACGTGACTGCTCCGACCACGCAGGAGGGGGGAATGATGTGAGTGGGACCCTGAGGGGCATCCACCGAGTCGAACTGGCGGGAGAGAGCATCCGGTTTCCCGTTCTTCGACCCTGGCCGGTAGGAAAGAGTAAAGACAAATCGATTAAAGAACAGGGCCCACCTAGCTTGTCGAGAGTTGAGTCTCTTGGCAGATCGGATGTACTCAAGGTTCTTGTGGTCGGTCCAAACGAGAAACGGATGCTCTGCTCCCTCCAGCCAGTGGCGCCACTCCTCCAACGCCGCTTTAACAGCCAGCAGCTCCCTGTTGCCAATGTCATAGTTCCTCTCCGCAGAGGAAAGCTTCCTGGAGAGGTAGGCACATGGGTGAAGTTTATTGTCTGTTGACGCTCTTTGTGAGAGGACAGCGCCGATGCCCGAGTCGGAGGCATCCACCTCCACAACGAATTGTCTGCTGGGGTCCGGCAGTGTCAGGATGGGAGCAGAGCTGAACGCCCCCTTGAGTCTATGAAAGGCGTTAGCGCACTCAGGAGACCAAATGAAACGGTTTTTCGGTGACGTCAGCGCATGTAGCGGGGCCGCGATGGAGCTGAAATTTCTGATGAAACGTCTATAGAAATTTGCAAACCCCAAGAACCGCTGAACCGACTTGCGGTTCGTTGGGGTGGGCCAGTCCGCTACAGCGCTGACCTTAGCTGGGTCCATGTGAATACTGTCAGGGGAAATAACAAAGCCGAGGAAGGAGACTGTTGGAACATGGAACTCGCATTTTTCAGCTTTGACAAAGAGCTGATGTTCCAACAGTCTTCTGAGAACCTGGCGGACATGATGGATGTGAGATCGCTCGTCCGGGGAGAAGATTAGGATGTCGTCTAAGTAGACGAACACAAAATGATTTAACATGTCCCGGAGGACGTCATTAACCAGGGCCTGGAAGACAGCAGGGGCGTTAGTGAGCCCGAATGGCATAACGAGGTATTCGTAATGTCCACTAGGGGTGTTAAACGCTGTCTTCCACTCATCCCCCTCCCTTATCCTAACGAGGTGATACGCGTTGCGCAAATCGAGTTTAGAAAAGATTTTAGCCCCTTTTAAAAGCTCGAATGCGGAGGATATCAAAGGGAGGGGGTACCGGTTTTTTACTGTTATCTCGTTGAGTCCACGGTAGTCTATGCATGGTCTGAGTGTTTTGTCTTTCTTTTCTACAAAGAAAAACCCTGCACCAGCAGGCGAGGAGGACGAGCGAATTATCCCAGCCGCCAGGGAGGACTCTATATACTCTCTCATCGCCTCCCTTTCAGGGGCAGAGAGAGAGTACAGCCTCCCTTTAGGTGGGGTGGTACCTGGAAGGAGGTCGATGCCACAATCGTATGGCCGATGGGGAGGCAGAGAGGTGGCGCTGGACTTACTGAAGACTTCCCTAAGGTCGTGGTAGCAAGGAGGGACCCCTGCCATCTCCGGGGCAATGGCGCCCTCTGGTGGAGCCAGAGGTGCGGGACACGTAGTAGGTCTCTTCTCCACCGCTAGAGGCGCCAGGAGTCCTCCAGTGGAATTCCCGGGGAGGACAGACAAGCGACAGGTTATATTACAGCCCTCCCCCCAAGACACAATCTCTCCCGTTAGCCAGTTTATGTGTGGGTTATGTCTTTTTAGCCAAGGGAGTCCCAGGATTAACGGGTGCAAGGCCGACTCAAAAATGTGAAAACTGATGGACTCAGTGTGATTATCGGAGATGGACAGTTGCACCGGTGAAGTGTAGTGAGAGATTTTGCAAAGCAGTCTGCCGTCTAAAGCACTTGCCTCTAGAGTCTCTTTGAGGGGAAAGCGTTGGAGGCCGAGTGTCTTGACCAGGCTTCCGTCGATGAGGTCTTCATCAGACCCTGAGTCCACCAGGGCCGGGTAGGACAGGGAGCCCCCAGCGACGGAGATGCGGACCTGTAGCAGAGGACGAGAGGAAGAGGGCAAGGCAGTAGTGGGACTCACCAGGACCCTCTTCTTCCCTGGTGAGTCTCCCCTTTTAGCAGACAGGAGGACAGAAAATGGCCAGGTTGCCCGCAGTATATACAAAGGCCCTCCCGCAGGCGGCGCTGGCGTTCTTCAGGAGATAGTTTAGCCCTGCCAATCTGCATGGGCTCATCCGTCCCACTAGGGGGAGATGGAGAGCCCTCGGTGGCAACCAGGGAAGAAGAACGCCAACCAACGCGCTGGCCGGGAGACTGCCTCATCTGGGCGGGCGGTGGAACGGCGCCTCGGCGTCTGTCCTTCTCCCTCTCTCTCTCTCTCTCCCATAGACGGTTGTCGATGCGGATGGCGAGGGCGATGACGGAGTCGGGGTCCGCTGGCAGGTCCAGAGGGGCGAGCTGATCCTTAACGGGATCAGATAGGCCGTGGAGGAAGGTGTCCATCAGAGACGCGTCGTTCCATCCACTGTCGGCGGCAAGAGTACGGAACTCGATGGCGTAGTCCGAGACCCGTCTCTTGCCTTGCCGAAGTGACACCAGAGCCCGGGCGGCTTCTCGACCTGGGGCAGAGTGATCGAAAACCTTGCGCAAAGAGTCAGTGAATAGTTTGAGAGATGCACATACCGGAGAGCCCCGAGCCCATTCGGTGGTGGCCCACGCCTCCGCCCGGCCAGCCAGGTGGGTAATAATGAAAGCTACCTTAGAGCGCTCCGATGGAAACTGGGCTGCCTGCAGTTCGAAATGAAGGCTGCATTGCACCAGGAATGCGCGGCAGTTGTCGGAGTCCCCCGTGAATCGCTCTGGCTTGGCGAGGTGTGGGGACGCAGGGAAGGACCCCACGGGAGCGAGCGTCGGAACCGGGGCCGGCGTCTCGGGGCGGGCCGGTGCCGGTGGCGGAGCGGCATCTGCTCCGGGAGTCGGGAGAGTGTTCATCATATTAAGCAGAGTCTGCATCTGTGTACTTAGCTGTGCGATCTGTTCACCAACATTAGCACGAAACTGTCCTTGTTGCTCGTTTATCTGTTTGACTTTGAGAAAAACGGCAGAGAGATGATCTTCCTGCCGCTCTAAACGCTCACCCTGGGCAAGGATAGCGGATCGAAACTGCTCAGAACCTGCTGAATCCATGGTTGGCCAGTTCGTTCTGTCAGGACAGGTAACACTGGTGTGGATTCAAACGCAGACTAAACAGTTCCAAGTTACAAAAACAGAGTTTATTTTCGGTCCAGGTCGGTACACAGAACGGCATGCAGAACAGGCAGACAAAATCCAAATCGTGAGGCTAAGGCAAGGTCAAAAACAGGCTAGGTTCAGTTCACTGGAGTATAGAGGTTAGACACGAGGAAATGGCGGGTACGCTTCGCAAAGGACGGCAAAAGACGAACTGGCACAGGAGGAAAAGGGAGGACACATTATATACTAGTGAGGGAGGTGAATAACTATGCACAGGTGGACACAATCAGGGCAGGGGATGACGCTCAGACGCAGGTGACTAGTGATGATAATCAGGTCAGGAGGAGGTGCTCTAACGTGAAGGCAGGAGGCATGCAGGGCAGGGAGTGAAGTGAACTGCAACGAGAGGAGAGGTTAGAATGCAAACCAAAACAGGAAGTGCGCCAAAATAAAAGCATGCAACAGGAAATGACAAATTAACACTTATACTTCCTGACATAGGTGTTTATCACTTTGTTTATATAGAGGTTTATATAGGTGTTTATCACTTTGTTTATATAGAGGTTTATATAGGTGTTTATAACTATGTTTATATAGAGGTTTATATAGGTGTTTATCACTTTGTTTATATAGAGGTTTATATAGGTGTTTATCACTTTGTTTATATAGGTCCTTATATAGGGGTTTATCACTATGTTTATATAGAGGTTTATATAGGTGTTTATAACTTTGTTTATATAGAGGTTTATATAGGTGTTTATCACTATGTTTATATAGAGGTTTATATAGGTGTTTATCACTTTGTTTATATAGAGGTTTATATAGGTGTTTATCACTATGTTTATATAGAGGTTTACATAGGTGTTTATCACTTTGTTTATATAGAGGTTTATATAGGTGTTTATCACTTTGTTTATATAGAGGTTTATATAGGGGTTTATCACTTTGTTTATATAGAGGTTTATATAGGTGTTTATCACTTTGTTTATATAGAGGTTTATATAGGGTTTTATCACTATGTTTATATAGAGGTTTATATAGGTGTTTATCACTTTGTTTATATAGAGGTTTATATAGGGTTTTATCACTTTGTTTATATAGAGGTTTATATAGGGTTTTATCACTATGTTTATATAGAGGTTTATATAGGTGTTTATCACTTTGTTTATATAGAGGTTTATATAGGTGTTTATCACTTTGTTTATGTAGAGGTTTATATAGGTGTTTATCACTTTGTTTATATAGAGGTTTATATAGGGGTTTATCACTTTGTTTATATAGAGGTTTATATAGGTGTTTATCACTTTGTTTATATAGAGGTTTATATAGGGTTTTATCACTATGTTTATATAGAGGTTTATATAGGTGTTTATCACTTTGTTTATATAGAGGTTTATATAGGTGTTTATCACTATGTTTATATAGGTCTTTATATAGGGCTTTATTACTGGTTTTATTATTGTGTTTATATAGGTGTTGATCACTCTGTTTATATAGGTCTTTATTTAGGTCTTTATATAGGTGTTTATCACTATGTTTATATAGGTCTTTATATAGGGGTTTATCACTATGTTTATATAGGTGTTTATATAGGTGTTTATCACTTTGTTTATATAGAGGTTTATATAGGTGTTTATCACTTTGTTTATATAGGGGTTTATATAGGTGTTTATCACTATGTTTATATAGGTCTTTATATAGGGCTTTATTACTGGTTTTATTATTGTGTTTATATAGGTGTTGATCACTCTGTTTATATAGGTCTTTATTTAGGTCTTTATATAGGTGTTTATCACTGTGTTTATATAGGTCTTTTTATAGGTCTTTATATAGGGGTTTATCACTATGTTTATATAGGTCTTTATATAGGTAGTTATCACTATGTTTATATAGGCCTTTATATAGGGGTTTATCACTTTGTTTATATAGAGGTTTATATAGGTGTTTATCACTATGCTTATATAGGTCTTTATATAGGTAGTTATCACTATGTTTATATAGGCCTTTATATAAGGGTTTACATAGGTATTTATCACTGTATTTATGTATGTCTTTATATAGGTGTTTATCACTGTCTTTGTAAAGGTCTTTATATAGGTGTTTATACAGATGTTTATATAAGTGTTTATACAGGTCTTTATATAGGCGTTTATCAGTCTTTATATAGGTCTTTATATAGATGTTTATATAAGTGTTTATATAGGTCTTTACATAGGTGTTTGTCAGTCTTTATATAGGTGTTTGTATAAATGTTTATATAGGTCTTTATATTGGTGTTTATCAGTCTTTATATAGGTGTTTATATAGGGGTTTGTATAAGTGTTATATAGGTCTTTATATAGGTGTTTATTAGTGGTTTTATTATTGCTGTGTTTATATAGGTGTTTATATAAGTCTTTATATAGGTCTTTATATAGGTGTTTATATAGGTGTTTGTATAAGTGTTATATAGGTCTTTATATAGGTGTTTATTAGTGGTTTTATTATTGCTGTGTTTATATAGGTGTTTATATAAGTCTTTATATAGGTATTTATATAGGTGTTTATATAGGTGTTTATATAAGTCTTTATATAGGTCTTTATAGGTCTTTATTTAGGTGTTTATTAGTGGTTTTATTATTGATGTGTTTATATAGGTGTTTGTATAAGTGTCTACATAGGTCTTTATATAGGTGTTTATTACTCATTTTATTATTGCTGTGTTTATATAGGTGTTTATATAAGTCTTTATATAGGTCTTTATATAGGTGTTTATATAGGTGTTTATATAAGTCTTTATATAGGTCTTTATATAGGTGTTTATATAGGTGTTTGTATAAGTGTCTATATAGGTCTTTATATAGGTGTTTATATAGGTGTTTATAGGTCTTTATATAGGTGTTTATTAGTGGTTTTATTATTGATGTGTTTATATAGGTCTTTATATAGGTCTTTATATAGGTCTTTATATAGGTGTTTATATAAGTCTTTATATAGGTCTTTATATAGGTGTTTATATAGGTGTTTATATAAGTGTTTATATAGGTCTTTATATAGGTGTTTATATAGGTCTTTATATAGGTCTTTATATAGGTGTTTATATAAGTGTTTATATAGGTGTTTATATAAGTGTTTATATAGGTCTTTATAGGTCTTTATATAGGTGTTTATATAAGTCTTTATATAAGTCTTTATATAGGTCTTTATATAGGTGTTTATATAGGTGTTTATATAGGTGTTTATATAAGTGTTTATATAGGTGTTTATATAAGTGTTTATATAGGTCTTTATAGGTCTTTATATAGGTGTTTATATAAGTCTTTATATAAGTCTTTATATAGGTCTTTATATAGGTGTTTATATAGGTGTTTATTAGTGGTTTTATTATTGCTGTGTTTATATAGGTGTTTATATAAGTGTTTATATAGGTCTTTATAGGTCTTTATATGGGTGATTATTAGTGGTTTTATTATTGATGTGTTTATATAGGTCTTTATATGGGTGTTTATATAGGTCTTTATATAGGTGTTTATATAAGTGTTTATATAGGTCTTTATAGGTCTTTATATAGGTGTTTATTAGTGGTTTTATTATTGATGTGTTTATATAGGTGTTTATATAAGTGTTTATATAGGTCTTTATATAGGTGTTTATTAGTGGTTTTATTATTGCTGTGTTTATATAGGTGTTTATATAAGTGTTTATATAGGTGTTTATATAGGTTTTTATATAAGTGTTTATATAGGTCTTTATAGGTCTTTATATAGGTGTTTATTAGTGGTTTTATTATTGCTGTGTTTATATAGGTGTTTATATAAGTGTTTATATAGGTCTTTTTTTATATAGGTGTTTATATAGGTGTTTATATAAGTGTTTATATAGGTCTTTATATAGGTCTTTATATAGGTGTTTATGAGTGGTTTTATTATTGCTGTGTTTATATAGGTGTTTATATAAGTGTTTATATAGGTGTTTATATAGGTGTTTATATAAGTGTTTATATAGGTCTTTATAGGTCTTTATATGGGTGTTTATTAGTGGTTTTATTATTGATGTGTTTATATAGGTGTTTATATAAGTGTTTATATAGGTCTTTATATAGGTGTTTATTAGTGGTTTTATTATTGATGTGTTTATATAGGTGTTTATATAAGTGTTTATATAGGTCTTTATATAGGTGTTTATTAGTGGTTTTATTATTGCTGTGTTTATATAGGTGTTTATATAAGTGTTTATATAGGTCTTTATATAGGTGTTTATATAAGTGTTTATTTAGGTCTTTATAGGTCTTTATATGGGTGTTTATTAGTGGTTTTATTATTGATGTGTTTATATAGGTGTTTATATAAGTGTTTATATAGGTCTTTATATAGGTGTTTATATAGGTGTTTATATAAGTGTTTATATAGGTCTTTTTAGGTCTTTATATGGGTGTTTATTAGTGGTTTTATTATTGATGTGTTTATATAGGTGTTTTCCTGTTTTTTTACTGTGTGTATGTAAGTGTGTCTGATTATTTATTTTTCCCACTACTACTATGATTACTACATCTTCTAAAACTAGTACTACAGCTATTAATACTACAGCAACCACCACTACTGTCACCACTGCTTCTACTGAAACTACTACTGCAGTTACTAGTACTACATCAACCACTACCACTGGCACTACTGCATCTACTAAAACTAATACTACAGCTAATACAACTGAAAAAAAAAAACTTCTCCTGCCATTACTGCATCTATTAAAACTACGACTACAGCTACTAGTACTACAACAACCACTACCATTGGCACTACTGCGTCTACTAAAACTACTACTACAGCTACTACTACTAAAAAACACTTCTACTGTCATTACTGCATCTATTAAAACTACTACTACAGCTATTAGTACTACAACAACCACTATTGCTGTCATGACTGCGACTACAAAAACACTACTACAGCTACTAGTACTAAAACTGCTACAAGGTTAGAGTTGTTGTAGACTGGACTGATTTGGACTTTGTTTCAGGTTCTAGTTGTTGTTGTCTGGACTGGATCTAACATTGTTTTCGGTTCTAGTTGTTGTAGTCTGGCCTGGTTGGAACATTGTTTCAGGTTCTATTTGTAGTCTGGACTGGTTGGAACATTGTTTCAGGTTCTATTTGTAGTCTGGACTGGTTGGAACATTGTTTCAGGTTCTATTTGTTGTAGTCTGGACTGGTTGGAACATTGTTTCAGGTTCTAGTTGTAGTCTGGACTGGTTGGAACATTATTTCAGGTTCTATTTGTTGAAGCCAGGATGGGTTGGAACATTGTTTTAGGATCTAGTTGTTGTAGTCTGGACTGATTGGTACATTGTTTCAGGCTCTATTTGTAGTCTGGACTGGTTGGAACATTGTTTCAGGTTCTATTTGTTGTAGTCTGGACTGGTTGGAACATTGTTTCAGGTTCTAGTTGTCATCTGGACTGGTTGGAACATTATTTCAGGTTCTATTTGTTGAAGCCAGGATGGGTTGGAACATTGTTTTAGGATCTAGTTGTTGTAGTCTGGACTGATTGGTACATTGTTTCAGGTTGTAATTGTTGTCTGGAGTGGTTGGAACATTGCTCCATGTTCTAGTTGGTACAATCTGGACTGGTTCTAACTTTGTTTTAGGTTGGAGATGTTGTAGACTAGACTGGTTGAAACATTGTTTCAGGTTCTAGTTGTTGTCGTCTGGACTGGTTAGAACATTGTTTTACGTTCAAGTTGTTGTAGTCTGGACTGGTTGGAAAATTGTTTCAGGTTCTAGTTTTTTTTTATCTGGACTGGTTGAAACATCATTTCAGACTGTAGTTGTTGTAGTCTGGACTGATTGGAACATTGTTTCATGTTCTAGTTGTCACAGTCTGGACTGGTTCTAACATTGTTTTAGGTTCTAGCTGTTGTAGCTGTAGTTTGGTCTGGTTGGAATATTGTTTCAGGTTGTAGTTGTTATAGTCTGGAATGGTTGGTAAATTGTTTTGGGTTCTACTTGTTGTAGTCTGGACTGGTTAGAACATTTTTTCAGGTTCTAGTTTTTTTTATCTGGACAGGTTGGAACATTTTTGGAACTTTTCATGTTCTAGTTGTCACAGTCTGGACTGGTTCTAACATTGTTTTAGGGTCTAGTTGTAGTCTGGACTGTTTGGAACATTGTGTCAGGTTCTAGTTGTAGCATGGAGTGATTGGTACATTGTTTCAGGTTCCAGTTGTTGTTGTCTGGACTGGTTCTAACATTGTTTCAGGTTGTAGTTGCTGTAGTCTAGACTGGTTGGAATATTGTTTCAGGTTCTAGTTTTTGTAGTCTGTACTAGTTGGAACATTGTTTCGGGTTCTAGTTGTAGTCTGGTCTGGCTGGAACATTGTTGTAGGTTTTAGCTGTAGTAGTGTGGACTTGGTACATTGTTTCATTATCTACTTGTTCACTGGACTGGATGGAACATTGTTTCAGGTTCCAGTTGTAGTCTGGACTGTTTGGAACATTGTATCAGGTTCTAGTTGTAGCATGGAGTGATTGGTACATTGTTTCAGGTTCTAGTTGTTGTTGTCTGGACTGGTTCTAACATTGTTTCAGGTTGTAGTTGCTGTAGTCTAGACCGGTTGGAATATTGTTTCAGGTTCTAGTTGTTGTAGTCTGTACTAATTGGAACATTGTTTCGGGTTCTAGTTGTAGTCTGGTCTGGCTGGAACATTGTTGTAGGTTTTAGCTGTAGTAGTGTGGACTTGGTACATTGTTTCATTATCTACTTGTTCACTGGACTGGATGGAACATTGTTTCAGGTTCCAGTTGTAGTCTGGACTGTTTGGAACATTGTATCAGGTTCTAGTTGTAGCATGGAGTGATTGGTACATTGTTTCAGGTTCTAGTTGTTGTTGTCTGGACTGGTTCTAACATTGTTTCAGGTTGTAGTTGCTGTAGTCTGGGGTGATTGGAACATTTTTTTCATGTTCTAGTTGTTACAGTCTTGACTGGTTGGAACATTGTCTCAGGTTGTAGTTGTTGTAGTCTAGACCTGTTGGAATATTGTTTCAGGTTCTAGTTGTAGTCTTGTCTGGCTGGAACATTGTTGCAGGTTTTAGCTGTAGTAGTGTGGACTTGGTACATTGTTTCGTGTTCTACTTGTTCACTGGACTGGATGGAACATTGTTTCAGGTTCCAGTTGTAATCTGGACTGGTTGGGCCATTGTTTCAGGTTCTAGTTGTTGTCTGGAGTGGTTGGAACATTGTTTCATGTTCTAGTTGTTACAATCTGAACTGGTTCTAACATTGTTTTAGGTTGTAGTTGTTGTAGTCTGGACTGGTTGAAACATTGGTTGGTACGTGATTTCAGGTGGTAGTTGCTGTATTCTGGACTGATTGGAACATTCTTTCATGTTCTAGTTGTTACAACCTGGACTGGTTGGAACATCATTTCAGATTGTACTTGTTGTAGTCTGGACAGATTTGACCATCATTTCATGTTCTAGTTGTTACAGTCTGGACTGGTTCTAAATTGTTTTAGATTCTAGTTGTTGTAGTCTGCACTGGTTGGAACATTTTTTCAGGTTCTAGTTGTAGTCTCGAGTCATTGGTACATTGTTTTAGGTTCTAGTTGCTGTCATTTGGACTGGTTCTAACATTGTTTTAGGTTCTAGTTATGGTAGTCTGGACTGATTGGTACATTGTTTCAGGTTCTAGTTGTTGTCTGGAGTGGTTGGAACATTGCTTCATCTTCAGGTTGTTACAATCTGGACTGGTTCTAACATTGTTTTAGGTTGTAGTTGCTGTAGACTGGACTGGTTGAAACATTGTTTCAGGTTCTAGTTGTTGTCTGGAGTGGTTGGAACATTGTTTCAGGTTTTAGTTGTTGTAGTCTGGAATGGTTCTAACATTTTTAATGTTCTAGTTGT
Organism: Pterois miles; assembly: GCA_947000775.1. Taxonomy (NCBI): domain Eukaryota; kingdom Metazoa; phylum Chordata; class Actinopteri; order Perciformes; family Scorpaenidae; genus Pterois; species Pterois miles. The sequence continues at coordinate 19,984,542 of CAMQGK010000008.1, forward strand.
TACAGTCTGGACTGGATGGAACATTGTTTCAGGTTCCAGTTGTAATATGGACTGGTTGGAATATTGTTTCAAGTTCTAGTTGTTGTAGTCTGGACTTGTTTAAACATTGCTGCAGTTTCTAGTTGTTGTAGTTTGTACTGGTTGAAACATTGTTGCAGGTTCTAGTTATTACAGTCTGGACAGGTTGGAACATTGTTTCACTTTCTAGATGTTATTGTTTGGATGTGATGGAACATAGTTTCAGGTTCTAGTTATTCTAGTCTGGGCTTTATGGAACATTGTTTCAGGTTCTAGTGGTTCTAGTCTGCGCAGGTTGAAATATTGTTTCAGGTCTTTGTTGTTCTAATCTGGACTTGGTGAAACATTGTTTCATGTTTTAATGGTTCTAATCTAGACTGCATTGTAATTGGCCCATCTGAAGTGCAAAGAGAAAGATGTTGTCCTACAGAAGAGGATGTT
>CAMQGK010000008.1:19990000-20065000 GCA_947000775.1 Pterois miles
TAGCTTAGCTGACAGCTTAGAGAATCATGTTTACAGACGTGTCACATGCTGCAGTCACTTTATATGTCAGATTTAAAAGGGAGAATAAATGCTCGATGTGTGACCATGTGTTTGAAATAAGTGCAACAGGTCGCGTGTTGTACTACAGCCGGGAGTGTTCAGGTAAAATGCACTGTCACTCTCATCGACTGTATTCACGTCCTCTCAGCAAACTCACTGCTCTACCTACGACGGTAAAATGGAGGTAAATAAGGGATTCGAGCTGAATCATGGCGCCAAGCCATCAAACAAGTAATAAATTCATCAACATACAGTTAAGAGACGGTTTCATATACTGCAAAATATTTAATGTAAAATTACTGTGAATTAGCGGACCACGTAGTTCAACTTTGGTCCAATATTTACTGTTGTTTTAGTCCTGGTTTGGTCCAATATTTACTGTTGTTTTAGTCCTGGTTTGGTCCAATATTTACTAGTGTTTTAGTCCTGGTTTGGTCCAATATTTACTGTTGTTTTAGTCCAACTTTGGTCCAATATTTACTGTTGTTTTAGTCCTGGTTTGGTCCAATATTTACTGTTGTTTTAGTCCTGGTTTGGTCCAATATTTACTGTTGTTTTAGTCCTGGTTTGGTCCAATATTTACTGTTGTTTTAGTCCTGGTTTGGTCCAATATTTACTGTTGTTTTAGTCCTGGTTTGGTCCAATATTTACTGTTGTTTTAGTCCTGGTTTGGTCCAATATTTACTGTTGTTTTAGTCCTGGTTTGAATATTTATGATTGTTTTAGTCCTGGTTTGGTCCAATATTTACTGTTGTTTTAGTCCTGGTTTGGTCCAATATTTACTGTTGTTTTAGTCCTGGTTTGGTCCAATATTTACTGTTGTTTTAGTCCTGGTTTGGTCCAATATTTACTGTTGTTTTAGTCCTGGTTTGGTCCAATATTTACTGTTGTTTTAGTCCTGGTTTGGTCCAATATTTACTGTTGTTTTAGTCCTGGTTTGGTCCAATATTTACTGTTGTTTTAGTCCTGGTTTGGTCCAATATTTACTGTTGTTTTAGTCCTGGTTTGGTCCAATATTTACTGTTGTTTTAGTCCTGGTTTGGTCCAATATTTACTGTTGTTTTAGTCCTGGTTTGGTCCAATATTTACTGTTGTTTTAGTCCTGGTTTGGTCCAATATTTACTGTTGTTTTAGTCCTGGTTTGGTCCAATATTTACTGTTGTTTTAGTCCTGGTTTGGTCCAATATTTACTGTTGTTTTAGTCCTGGTTTGGTCCAATATTTACTGTTGTTTTAGTCCTGGTTTGGTCCAATATTTACTGTTGTTTTAGTCCTGGTTTGGTCCAATATTTACTGTTGTTTTAGTCCTGGTTTGGTCCAATATTTACTGTTGTTTTAGTCCTGGTTTGGTCCAATATTTACTGTTGTTTTAGTCCTGGTTTGGTCCAATATTTACTGTTGTTTTAGTCCTGGTTTGGTCCAATATTTACTGTTGTTTTAGTCCTGGTTTGGTCCAATATTTACTGTTGTTTTAGTCCTGGTTTGGTCCAATATTTACTGTTGTTTTAGTCCTGGTTTGGTCCAATATTTACTGTTGTTTTAGTCCTGGTTTGGTCCAATATTTACTGTTGTTTTAGTCCTGGTTTGGTCCAATATTTACTGTTGTTTTAGTCCTGGTTTGGTCCAATATTTACTGTTGTTTTAGTCCTGGTTTGGTCCAATATTTACTGTTGTTTTAGTCCTGGTTTGGTCCAATATTTACTGTTGTTTTAGTCCTGGTTTGGTCCAATATTTACTGTTGTTTTAGTCCTGGTTTGGTCCAATATTTACTGTTGTTTTAGTCCTGGTTTGGTCCAATATTTACTGTTGTTTTAGTCCTGGTTTGGTCCAATATTTACTGTTGTTTTAGTCCTGGTTTGGTCCAATATTTACTGGTGTTTTAGTCCTGGTTTGGTCCAATATTTACTGTTGTTTTAGTCCTGGTTTGGTCCAATATTTACTGTTGTTTTAGTCCTGGTTTGGTCCAATATTTACTGTTGTTTTAGTCCTGGTTTGGTCCAATATTTACTGTTGTTTTAGTCCTGGTTTGGTCCAATATTTACTGTTGTTTTAGTCCTGGTTTGGTCCAATATTTACTGTTGTTTTAGTCCTGGTTTGGTCCAATATTTACTGTTGTTTTAGTCCTGGTTTGGTCCAATGTTTACTGGTTGTTTTAGTCCTGGTTTGGTCCAATATTTACTGTTGTTTTAGTCCTGGTTTGGTCCAATATTTACTGTTGTTTTAGTCCTGGTTTGGTCCAATATTTACTGTTGTTTTAGTCCTGGTTTGGTCCAATATTTACTGTTGTTTTAGTCCTGGTTTGGAATTTGGTCCTGGTTTGGTCCAATATTTACTGTTGTTTTAGTCCTGGTTTGGTCCAATATTTACTGTTGTTTTAGTCCTGGTTTGGTCCAATATTTACTGTTGTTTTAGTCCTGGTTTGGTCCAATATTTACTGTTGTTTTAGTCCTGGTTTGGTCCAATATTTACTGTTGTTTTAGTCCTGGTTTGGTCCAATATTTACTGGTGTTTTAGTCCTGGTTTGGTCCAATATTTACTGGTGTTTTAGTCCTGGTTTGGTCCAATATTTACTGTTGTTTTAGTCCTGGTTTGGTCCAATATTTACTGTTGTTTTAGTCCTGGTTTGGTCCAATATTTACTGTTGTTTTAGTCCTGGTTTGGTCCAATATTTACTGTTGTTTTAGTCCTGGTTTGGTCCAATATTTACTGTTGTTTTAGTCCTGGTTTGGTCCAATATTTACTGTTGTTTTAGTCCTGGTTTGGTCCAATATTTACTGTTGTTTTAGTCCTGGTTTGGTCCAATATTTACTGTTGTTTTAGTCCTGGTTTGGTCCAATATTTACTGTTGTTTTAGTCCTGGTTTGGTCCAATATTTACTGTTGTTTTAGTCCTGGTTTGGTCCAATATTTACTGTTGTTTTAGTCCTGGTTTGGTCCAATATTTACTGTTGTTTTAGTCCTGGTTTGGTCCAATATTTACTGTTGTTTTAGTCCTGGTTTGGTCCAATATTTACTGTTGTTTTAGTCCTGGTTTGGTCCAATATTTACTGTTGTTTTAGTCCTGGTTTGGTCCAATATTTACTGGTGTTTTAGTCCTGGTTTGGTCCAATATTCTACTGTTGTTTTAGTCCTGGTTTGGTCCAATATTTACTGTTGTTTTAGTCCTGGTTTGGTCCAATATTTACTGTTGTTTTAGTCCTGGTTTGGTCCAATATTTACTGTTGTTTTAGTCCTAGTTTGGTCCAATATTTACTGTTGTTTTAGTCCTGGTTTGGTCCAATATTTACTGTTGTTTTAGTCCTGGTTTGGTCCAATATTCTCTGGTGTTTTAGTCCTGGTTTGGTCCAATATTTACTGTTGTTTTAGTCCTGGTTTGGTCCAATATTTACTGTTGTTTTAGTCCTGGTTTGGTCCAATATTTACTGTTGTTTTAGTCCTTTTCATCCAATATTTACTGTTGTTTTAGTCCTGGTTTGGTCCAATATTTACTGTTGTTTTAGTCCTGGTTTGGTCCAATATTTACTGGTGTTTTAGTCCTGGTTTGGTCCAATATTTACTGGTGTTTTAGTCCTGGTTTGGTTCAATATTTACTGTTGTTTTAGTCCTGGTTTGGTCCAATATTTACTGTTGTTTTAGTCTCTATTTTTTGGTCCAATATTTACTGTTGTTTTAGTCCTGGTTTGGTCCAATATTTACTGTTGTTTTAGTCCTGGTTTGGTCCAATATTTACTGTTGTTTTAGTCCTGGTTTGGTCCAATATTTACTGTTGTTTTAGTCCTGGTTTGGTCCAATATTTACTGTTGTTTTAGTCCTGGTTTGGTCCAATATTTACTGGTGTTTTAGTCCTGGTTTGGTCCAATATTCTCTGGTGTTTTAGTCCTGGTTTGGTCCAATATTTACTGTTGTTTTAGTCCTGGTTTGGTCCAATATTTACTGTTGTTTTAGTCCTGGTTTGGTCCAATATTTACTGGTGTTTTAGTCCTGGTTTGGTCCAATATTTACTGTTGTTTTAGTCCTGGTTTGGTCCAATATTTACTGTTGTTTTAGTCCTGGTTTGGTCCAATATTTACTGTTGTTTTAGTCCTGGTTTGGTCCAATATTTACTGTTGTTTTAGTCCTGGTTTGGTCCAATATTTACTGGTGTTTTAGTCCTGGTTTGGTCCAATATTTCTGGTGTTTTAGTCCTGGTTTGGTCCAATATTTACTGGTATTTTAGCCCTAGTTTGGTCCAATATTTACTGTTGTTTTAGTCCTGGTTTGGTCCAATATTTACTGTTGTTTTAGTCCTGGTTTGGTCCAATATTTACTGTTGTTTTAGTCCTGGTTTGGTCCAATATTTACTGTTGTTTTAGTCCTGGTTTGGTCCAATATTTACTGTTGTTTTAGTCCTGGTTTGGTCCAATATTTACTGTTGTTTTAGTCCTGGTTTGGTCCAATATTTACTGTTGTTTTAGTCCTGGTTTGGTCCAATATTTACTGTTGTTTTAGTCCTGGTTTGGTCCAATATTTACTGTTGTTTTAGTCCTGGTTTGGTCCAATATTTACTGTTGTTTTAGTCCTGGTTTGGTCCAATATTTACTGTTGTTTTAGTCCTGGTTTGGTCCAATATTTACTGTTGTTTTAGTCCTGGTTTGGTCCAATATTTACTGTTGTTTTAGTCCTGGTTTGGTCCAATATTTACTGGTGTTTTAGTCCTGGTTTGGTCCAATATTTACTGGTGTTTTAGTCCTGGTTTGGTCCAATATTTACTGTTGTTTTAGTCCTGGTTTGGTCCAATATTTACTGGTGTTTTAGTCCTGGTTTGGTCCAATATTTACTGGTGTTTTAGTCCTGGTTTGGTCCAATATTTACTGGTGTTTTAGTCCTGGTTTGGTCCAATATTTACTGGTGTTTTAGTCCTGGTTTGGTCCAATATTTACTGGTGTTTTAGTCCTGGTTTGGTCCAATATTTACTGTTGTTTTAGTCCTGGTTTGGTCCAATATTTACTGTTGTTTTAGTCCTGGTTTGGTCCAATATTTACTGTTGTTTTAGTCCTGGTTTGGTCCAATATTTACTGTTGTTTTAGTCCTGGTTTGGTCCAATATTTACTGTTGTTTTAGTCCTGGTTTGGTCCAATATTTACTGTTGTTTTAGTCCTGGTTTGGTCCAATATTTACTGTTGTTTTAGTCCTGGTTTGGTCCAATATTTACTGTTGTTTTAGTCCTGGTTTGGTCCAATATTTACTGTTGTTTTAGTCCTGGTTTGGTCCAATATTTACTGTTGTTTTAGTCCTGGTTTGGTCCAATATTTACTGTTGTTTTAGTCCTGGTTTGGTCCAATATTTACTGTTGTTTTAGTCCTGGTTTGGTCCAATATTTACTGTTGTTTTAGTCCTGGTTTGGTCCAATATTTACTGTTGTTTTAGTCCTGGTTTGGTCCAATATTTACTGTTGTTTTAGTCCTGGTTTGGTCCAATATTTACTGGTGTTTTAGTCCTGGTTTGGTCCAATATTTACTGTTGTTTTAGTCCTGGTTTGGTCCAATATTTACTGGTGTTTTAGTCCTGGTTTGGTACAATATTTACTGTTGTTTTAGTCCTGGTTTGGTCCAATATTCTCTGGTGTTTTAGTCCTGGTTTGGTCCAATATTTACTGTTGTTTTAGTCCTGGTTTGGTCCAATATTTACTGTTGTTTTAGTCCTGGTTTGGTCCAATATTTACTGTTGTTTTAGTCCTGGTTTGGTCCAATATTTACTGGTGTTTTAGTCCTGGTTTGGTCCAATATTTACTGTTGTTTTAGTCCTGGTTTGGTCCAATATTTACTGTTGTTTTAGTCCTGGTTTGGTCCAATATTTACTGTTGTTTTAGTCCTGGTTTGGTCCAATATTTACTGTTGTTTTAGTCCTGGTTTGGTCCAATATTTACTGGGTGTTTTAGTCCTGGTTTGGTCCAATATTTACTGGTGTTTTAGTCCTGGTTTGGTCCAATATTTACTGTTGTTTTAGTCCTGGTTTGGTCCAATATTTACTGTTGTTTTAGTCCTAGTTTGGTCCAATATTTACTGTTGTTTTAGTCCTGGTTTGGTCCAATATTTACTGTTGTTTTAGTCCTGGTTTGGTCCAATATTTACTGGTGTTTTAGTCCTGGTTTGGTCCAATATTTACTGTTGTTTTAGTCCTGGTTTGGTCCAATATTTACTGGTGTTTTAGTCCTGGTTTGGTCCAATATTTACTGTGTTTTAGTCCTGGTTTGGTCCAATATTTACTGGTGTTTTAGTCCTGGTTTGGTCCAATATTTACTGTTGTTTTAGTCCTGGTTTGGTCGAATATTTACTGTTGTTTTAGTCCTGGTTTGGTCCAATATTTACTGTTGTTTTAGTCCTGGTTTGGTCCAATATTTACTGTTGTTTTAGTCCTGGTTTGGTCCAATATTTACTGTTGTTTTAGTCCTGGTTTGGTCCAATATTTACTGTTGTTTTAGTCCTGGTTTGGTCCAATATTTACTGTTGTTTTAGTCCTGGTTTGGTCCAATATTTACTGTTGTTTTAGTCCTGGTTTGGTCCAATATTTACTGTTGTTTTAGTCCTGATTTGGTCCAATATTTACCTTTGTTTTAATCCTGGTTTGGTCCAATATTTACTGCTGTTTTAGTCCTGGTTTGGTCCAATATTTACTGTTGTTTTAGTCCTGGTTTGGTCCAATATTTACTGTTGTTTTAGTCCTGGTTTGGTCCAATATTTACTGTTGTTTTAGTCCTGGTTTGGTCCAATATTTACGTTGGTTCAATATTTACTGTTGTTTTAGTCCTGGTTTGGTCCAATATTTACTGTTGTGTGTTTGTCCTGGTTTGGTCCAATATTCTCTGGTGTTTTATTCCTGGTTTGGTCCAATATTTACTGTTGTTTTAGTCCTGGTTTGGTCCAATATTTACTGTTTTTTTAGTCCTGGTTTGGTACAATATTTACTGTTGTTTTAGTCCTGGTTTGGTCCAATATTTACTGTTGTTTTAGTCCTGGTTTGGTTCAATATTTACTGTTGTTTTAGTCCTGGTTTGGTCCAATATTTACTGTTGTTTTAGTCCTGGTTTGGTCCAATATTTACTGTTGTTTTAGTCCTGGTTTGGTCCAATATTTACTGTTTTTTTAGTCCTGGTTTGGTCCAATATTTACTGTTGTTTTAGTCCTGGTTTGGTCCAATATTTACTGTTGTTTTAGTCCTGGTTTGGTCCAATATTTACTGTTGTTTTAGTCCTGGTTTGGTCCAATATTTACTGTTGTTTTAGCCTTGGTTTGGTCCAATATTTACTGTTGTTTTAGTCCTGGTTTGGTCCAATATTTACTGTTGTTTTAGTCCTGGTTTGGTCCAATATTTACTGTTGTTTTAGTCCTGGTTTGGTCCAATATTTACTGTTGTTTTAGTCCTGGTTTGGTCCAATATTTACTGTTGTTTAGTCCTGGTTTGGTCCAATATTTACTGGTATTTTAGCCCTAGTTTGGTCCAATATTTACTGTTGTTTTAGTCCTGGTTTGGTCCAATATTTACTGTTGTTTTAGTCCTGGTTTGGTCCAATATTTACTGTTGTTTTAGTCCTGGTTTGGTCCAATATTTTCTGGTGTTTTAGTCCTGGTTTGGTCCAATATTTACTGTTGTTTTAGTCCTGGTTTGGTCCAATATTTACTGTTGTTTTAGTCCTGGTTTGGTCCAATATTTACTGTTGTTTTAGTCCTGGTTTGGTCCAATATTTACTGTTGTTTTAGTCCTGGTTTGGTCCAATATTTACTGTTGTTTTAGTCCTGGTTTGGTCCAATATTTACTGTTGTTTTAGTCCTGGTTTGGTCCAATATTTACTGGTGTTTTAGTCCTGGTTTGGTCCAATATTTACTGTTGTTTTAGTCCTGGTTTGGTCCAATATTTACTGGTGTTTTAGTCCTGGTTTGGTCCAATATTTACTGTTGTTTTAGTCCTGGTTTGGTCCAATATTTACTGGTGTTTTAGTCCTGGTTTGGTCCAATATTTACTGTTGTTTTAGTCCTGGTTTAGTCCAATATTTACTGGTGTTTTAGTCCTGGTTTGGTCGAATATTTACTGTTGTTTTAGTCCTGGTTTGGTCCAATATTTATTCGTGTTTTAGTCCTGGTTTCGTCCAATATTTACTGTTGTTTTAGTCCTGGTTTGGTCCAATATTTACTGTTGTTTTAGTCCTGGTTTGGTCCAATATTTACTGTTGTCTTTTAGTCCTGGTTTGGTCCAATATTTTCTGGTGTTTTAGTCCTGGTTTGGTCCAATATTTACTGTTGTTTTAGTCCTGGTTTGGTCCAATATTTACTGTTGTTTTAGTCCTGGTTTGGTCCAATATTTACTGGTGTTTTAGTCCTGGTTTGGTCCAATATTTACTGGTGTTTTAGTTCTGGTTTGGTCCAATATTCTCTGGTGTTTTAGTCCTGGTTTGGTCCAATATTTACTGGTGTTTTAGTCCTGGTTTAGTCCAATATTTACTGTTGTTTTAGTCCTGGTTTGGTCCAATATTTACTGTTGTTTTAGTCCTGGTTTGGTCCAATATTTACTGTTGTTTTAGTCCTGGTTTAGTCCAATATTTACTGTTGTTTTAGTCCTGGTTTGGTCCAATATTTACTGGTGTTTTAGTCCTGGTTTGGTCCAATATTTACTGTTGTTTTAGTCCTGGTTTGGTCCAATATTTACTGGTGTTTTAGTCCTGGTTTGGTCCAATATTTACTGTTGTTTTAGTCCTGGTTTGGTCCAATATTTACTGTTGTTTTAGTCCTGGTTTGGTCCAATATTTACTGTTGTTTTAGTCCTGGTTTGGTCCAATATTTACTGTTGTTTTAGTCCTGGTTTGGTCCAATATTTACTGGTGTTTTAGTCCTGGTTTGGTCCAATATTTACTGTTGTTTTAGTCCTGGTTTGGTCCAATATTTACTGGTGTTTTAGTCCTGGTTTGGTCCAATATTTACTGGTGTTTTAGTCCTGGTTTGGTCCAATATTTACTGGTGTTTTAGTCCTGGTTTGGTCCAATATTTACTGTTGTTTTAGTCCTGGTTTGGTCCAATATTTACTGTTGTTTTAGTCCTGGTTTGGTCGAATATTTACTGTTGTTTTAGTCCTGGTTTGGTCCAATATTTACTGTTGTTTTAGTCCTGTTTGTCTTTTGGTCCAATATTTACTGTTGTTTTAGTCCTGGTTTGGTCCAATATTTACTGTTGTTTTAGTCCTGGTTTGGTCCAATATTTACTGTTGTTTTAGTCCTGGTTTGGTCCAATATTTACTGTTGTTTTAGTCCTGGTTTGGTCCAATATTTACTGTTGTTTTAGTCCTGGTTTGGTCCAATATTTACCTTTGTTTTAATCCTGGTTTGGTCCAATATTTACTGTTGTTTTAGTCCTGGTTTGGTCCAATATTTACTTTGTTGTTTTAGTCCTGGTTTGGTCCAATATTTACTGTTGTTTTAGTCCTGGTTTGGTCCAATATTTACTGTTGTTTTAGTCCTGGTTTGGTTCAATATTTACTGTTTTTGTCTGGGCAATATTTACTGTTGTTTTAGTCCTGGTTTGGTCCAATATTTACTGTTGTTTTAGTCCTGGTTTGGTCCAATATTTACTGGTGTTTTAGTCCTGGTTTGGTCCAATATTTACTGTTGTTTTAGTCCTGGTTTGGTCCAATATTTACTGTTGTTTTAGTCCTGGTTTGGTCCAATATTTACTGTTGTTTTAGTCCTGGTTTGGTCCAATATTTACTGTTGTTTTAGTCCTGGTTTGGTCCAATATTTACTGTTGTTTTAGTCCTGGTTTGGTCCAATATTTACTGTTGTTTTAGTCCTGGTTTGGTCCAATATTTACTGTTGTTTTAGTCCTGGTTTGGTCCAATATTTACTGTTGTTTTAGTCCTGGTTTGGTCCAATATTTACTGTTGTTTTAGTCCTGGTTTGGTCCAATATTTACTGTTGTTTTAGTCCTGGTTTGGTCCAATATTTACTGTTGTTTTAGTCCTGGTTTGGTCCAATATTTACTGTTGTTTTAGTCCTGGTTTGGTCCAATATTTACTGTTGTTTTAGTCCTGGTTTGGTCCAATATTTACTGTTGTTTTAGAATATTTACTGTTGTTTTAGTCCGTGGTTTGGTCCAATATTTACTGTTGTTTTAGTCCTGGTTTGGTCCAATATTTACTGTTGTTTTAGTCCTGGTTTGGTCCAATATTTACTGTTGTTTTAGTCCTGGTTTGGTCCAATATTTACTGTTGTTTTAGTCCTGGTTTGGTCCAATATTTACTGTTGTTTTAGTCCTGGTTTGGTCCAATATTTACTGTTGTTTTAGTCCTGGTTTGGTCCAATATTTACTGGTGTTTTAGTCCTGGTTTGGTCCAATATTTACTGTTGTTGTTTTAGTCCTGGTTTGGTCCAATATTTACTGTTGTTTTAGTCCTGGTTTGGTCCAATATTTACTGTTGTTTTAGTCCTGGTTTGGTCCAATATTTACTGTTGTTTTAGTCCTGGTTTGGTCCAATATTTACTGTTGTTTTAGTCCTGGTTTGGTCCAATATTTACTGTTGTTTTAGTCCTGGTTTGGTCCAATATTTACTGTTGTTTTTAGTCCTGGTTTGGTCCAATATTTACTGTTGTTTTAGTCCTGGTTTGGTCCAATATTTACTGTTGTTTTAGTCCTGGTTTGGTCCAATATTTACTGTTGTTTTAGTCCTGGTTTGGTCCAATATTTACTGGTGTTTTAGTCCTGGTTTGGTCCAATATTTACTGTTGTTTTAGTCCTGGTTTGGTCCAATATTTACTGTTGTTTTAGTCCTGGTTTGGTCCAATATTTACTGTTGTTTTAGTCCTGGTTTGGTCCAATATTTACTGTTGTTTTAGTCCTGGTTTGGTCCAATATTTACTGTTGTTTTAGTCCTGGTTTGGTCCAATATTTACTGTTGTTTTAGTCCTGGTTTGGTCCAATATTTACTGTTGTTTTAGTCCTGGTTTGGTCCAATATTTACTGTTGTTTTAGTCCTGGTTTGGTCCAATATTTACTGTTGTTTTAGTCCTGGTTTGGTCCAATATTTACTGTTGTTTTAGTCCTGGTTTGGTCCAATATTTACTGTTGTTTTAGTCCTGGTTTGGTCCAATATTTACTGTTGTTTTAGTCCTGGTTTGGTTGTAATATTTACTGTTGTTTTAGTCCTGGTTTGGTCCAATATTTACTGTTGTTTTAGTCCTGGTTTGGTCCAATATTTACTGTTGTTTTAGTCCTGGTTTGGTCCAATATTTACTGGTTGTTTTAGTCCTGGTTTGGTCCAATATTTACTGTTGTTTTAGTCCTGGTTTGGTCCAATATTTACTGTTGTTTTAGTCCTGGTTTGGTCCAATATTTACTGTTGTTTTAGTCCTGGTTTGGTCCAATATTTACTGGTGTTTTAGTCCTGGTTTGGTCCAATATTTACTGTTGTTTTAGTCCTGGTTTGGTCCAATATTTACTGTTGTTTTAGTCCTGGTTTGGTCCAATATTTACTGTTGTTTTAGTCCTGGTTTGGTCCAATATTCTCTGGTGTTTTAGTCCTGGTTTGGTCCAATATTTACTGTTGTTTTAGTCCTGGTTTGGTCCAATATTTACTGTTGTTTTAGTCCTGGTTTGGTCCAATATTTACTGTTGTTTTAGTCCTGGTTTGGTCCAATATTTACTGTTGTTTTAGTCCTGGTTTGGTCCAATATTTACTGTTGTTTTAGTCCTGGTTTGGTCCAATATTTACTGTTGTTTTAGTCCTGGTTTGGTCCAATATTTACTGGTGTTTTAGTCCTGGTTTGGTCCAATATTTACTGTTGTTTTAGTCCTGGTTTGGTCCAATATTTACTGTTGTTTTAGTCCTGGTTTGGTCCAATATTTACTGTTGTTTTAGTCCTGGTTTGGTCCAATATTTACTGGTGTTTTAGTCCTGGTTTGGTCCAATATTTACTGTTGTTTTAGTCCTGGTTTAGTCCAATATTTACTGGTGTTTTAGTCCTGGTTTGGTCCAATATTTACTGTTGTTTTAGTCCTGGTTTGGTCCAATATTTACTGTTGTTTTAGTCCTGGTTTGGTCCAATATTTACTGTTGTTTTAGTCCTGGTTTGGTCCAATATTTACTGTTGTTTTAGTCCTGGTTTGGTCCAATATTTACTGTTGTTTTAGTCCTGGTTAAAGTCCTGGTTTGGTCCAATATTTACTGTTGTTTTAGTCCTGGTTTGGTCCAATATTTACTGTTGTTTTAGTCCTGGTTTGGTCCAATATTTACTGGTGTTTTAGTCCTGGTTTGGTCCAATATTTACTGGTGTTTTAGTCCTGGTTTGGTCCAATATTTACTGTTGTTTTAGTCCTGGTTTGGTCCAATATTTACTGTTGTTTTAGTCCTGGTTTGGTCCAATATTTACTGTTGTTTTAGTCCTGGTTTGGTCCAATATTTACTGTTGTTTTAGTCCTGGTTTGGTCCAATATTTACTGTTGTTTTAGTCCTGGTTTGGTCCAATATTTACTGTTGTTTTAATCCTGGTTTAGTCCAATATTTACTAGTGTTTTAGTCCTGGTTTGGTCCAATATTTACTGTTGTTTTAGTCCTGGTTTGGTCCAATATTTACTGTTGTTTTAGTCCTGGTTTGGTCCAATATTTACTGTTGTTTTAGTCCTGGTTTGGTCCAATATTTACTGTTGTTTTAGTCCTGGTTTGGTCCAATATTTACTGGTGTTTTAGTCCTGGTTTGGTCCAATATTTACTGTTGTTTTAGTCCTGGTTTGGTCCAATATTTACTGTTGTTTTAGTCCTGGTTTGGTCCAATATTTACTGTTGTTTTAGTCCTGGTTTGGTCCAATATTTACTGTTGTTTTAGTCCTGGTTTGGTCCAATATTTACTGTTGTTTTAGTCCTGGTTTGGTCCAATATTTACTGTTGTTTTAGTCCTGGTTTGGTCCAATATTTACTGTTGTTTTAGTCCTGGTTTGGTCCAATATTTACTATTGTTTTAGTCCTGGTTTGGTCCAATATTTACTGTTGTTTTAGTCCTGGTTTGGTCCAATATTTACTGTTGTTTTAGTCCTGGTTTGGTCCAATATTTACTGTTGTTTTAGTCCTGGTTTGGTCCAATATTTACTGTTGTTTTAGTCCTGGTTTGGTCCAATATTTACTGTTGTTTTAGTCCTGGTTTGGTCCAATATTTACTGTTGTTTTAGTCCTGGTTTGGTCCAATATTTACTGTTGTTTAGTCCTGGTTTGGTCCAATATTTACTGTTGTTTTAGTCCTGGTTTGGTCCAATATTTACTGTTGTTTTAGTCCTGGTTTGGTCCAATATTTACTGTTGTTTTAGCCTTGGTTTGGTCCAATATTTACTGGTGTTTTATTCCTGGTTTGGTCCAATATTTACTGTTGTGTTAGCCTTGGTTTGGTCCAATATTTACTGGTGTTTTAGTCCTGGTTTTGTCCAATATTTACTGTTGTTTTCGTCCTGGTTTGGTCCAATATTTACTGTTGTTTTAGTCCTGGTTTGGTCCAATATTTACTGTTGTTTTAGTCCTGGTTTGGTTCAGTATTTACTGTTGTTTTAGTCCTGGTTTGGTCCAATATTTACTGTTGTTTTAGTCCTGGTTTGGTCCAATATTTACTGTTGTTTTAGTCCTGGTTTGGTCCAATATTTACTGTTGTTTTAGTCCTGGTTTGGTCCAATATTTACTGTTGTTTTAGTCCTGGTTTGGTCCAATATTTACTGTTGTTTTAGTCCTGGTTTGGTCCAATATTTACTGGTGTTTTAGTCCTGGTTTGGTCCAATATTTACTGTTGTTTTAGTCCTGGTTTGGTCGAATATTTACTGTTGTTTTAGTCCTGGTTTGGTCCAATATTTACTGTTGTTTTAGTCCTGGTTTGGTCCAATATTTACTGTTGTTTTAGTCCTGGTTTGGTCCAATATTTACTGTTGTTTTAGTCCTGGTTTGGTCCAGTATTTACTGGTGTTTTAGTCCTGGTTTGGTCCAATATTTACTGTTGTTTTAGTCCTGGTTTGGTCCAATATTTACTGTTGTTTTAGTCCTGGTTTGGTCCAATATTTACTGTTGTTTTAGTCCTGGTTTGGTCCAATATTCTCTGGTGTTTTAGTCCTGGTTTGGTTCAATATTTACTGTTGTTTTAGTCCTGGTTTGGTCCAATATTTACTGTTGTTTTAGTCCTGGTTTGGTCCAATATTTACTGTTGTTTTAGTCCTGGTTTGGTCCAATATTTACTGTTGTTTTAGTCCTGGTTTGGTCCAATATTTACTGTTGTTTTAGTCCTGGTTTGGTCCAATATTTACTGTTGTTTTAGTCCTGGTTTGGTCCAATATTTACTGGTGTTTTAGTCCTGGTTTGGTCCAATATTTACTGTTGTTTTAGTCCTGGTTTGGTCCAATATTTACTGTTGTTTTAGTCCTGGTTTGGTCCAATATTTACTGTTGTTTTAGTCCTGGTTTGGTCCAATATTTACTGTTGTTTTAGTCCTGGTTTGGTCCAATATTTACTGTTGTTTTAGTCCTGGTTTGGTCCAATATTTACTGTTGTTTTAGTCCTGGTTTGGTCCAATATTTACTGGTGTTTTAGTCCTGGTTTGGTCCAATATTTACTGTTGTTTTAGTCCTGGTTTGGTCCAATATTTACTGTTGTTTTAGTCCTGGTTTGGTCCAATATTTACTGTTGTTTTAGTCCTGGTTTGGTCCAATATTTACTGTTGTTTTAGTCCTGGTTTGGTCCAATATTTACTGTTGTTTTAGTCCTGGTTTGGTCCAATATTTACTGTTGTTTTAGTCCTGGTTTGGTCCAATATTTACTGTTGTTTTAGTCCTGGTTTGGTCCAATATTTACTGTTGTTTTAGTCCTGGTTTGGTCCAATATTTACTATTGTTTTAGTCCTGGTTTGGTCCAATATTTACTGTTGTTTTAGTCCTGGTTTGGTCCAATATTTACTGTTGTTTTAGTCCTGGTTTGGTCCAATATTTACTGTTGTTTTAGTCCTGGTTTGGTCCAATATTTACTGTTGTTTTAGTCCTGGTTTGGTCCAATATTTACTGGTGTTTTAGTCCTGGTTTGGTCCAATATTTACTGTTGTTTTAGTCCTGGTTTGGTCCAATATTTACTGTTGTTTTAGTCCTGGTTTGGTCCAATATTTACTGTTGTTTTAGTCCTGGTTTGGTCCAATATTTACTGTTGTTTTAGTCCTGGTTTGGTCCAATATTTACTGTTGTTTTAGTCCTGGTTTGGTCCAATATTTACTGTTGTTTTAGTCCTGGTTTGGTCCAATATTTACTGGTGTTTTAGTCCTGGTTTGGTCCAATATTTACTGTTGTTGCCTACTTGGTCCTGGTTTGGTCCAATATTTACTGGTGTTTTAGTCCTGGTTTGGTCCAATATTTACTGTTGTTTTAGTCCTGGTTTGGTCCAATATTTACTGTTGTTTTAGTCCTGGTTTGGTCCAATATTTACTGTTGTTTTAGTCCTGGTTTGGTCCAATATTTACTGTTGTTTTAGTCCTGGTTTGGTTCAATATTTACTGTTGTTTTAGTCCTGGTTTGGTCCAATATTTACTGTTGTTTTAGTCCTGGTTTGGTCCAATATTTACTGTTGTTTTAGTCCTGGTTTGGTCCAATATTTACTGTTGTTTTAGTCCTGGTTTGGTCCAATATTTACTGTTGTTTTAGTCCTGGTTTGGTCCAATATTTACTGTTGTTTTAGTCCTGGTTTAGTCCAATATTTACTGTTGTTTTAGTCCTGGTTTGGTCCAATATTCTCTGGTGTTTTAGTCCTGGTTTGGTCCAATATTTACTGTTGTTTTAGTCCTGGTTTGGTCCAATATTTACTGTTGTTTTAGTCCTGGTTTGGTCCAATATTTACTGTTGTTTTAGTCCTGGTTTGGTCCAATATTTACTGTTGTTTTAGTCCTGGTTTGGTCCAATATTTACTGTTGTTTTAGTCCTGGTTTGGTCCAATATTTACTGGTGTTTTAGTCCTGGTTTGGTCCAATATTTACTGGTGTTTTAGTCCTGGTTTGGTCCAATATTTACTGTTGTTTTAGTCCTGGTTTGGTCCAATATTTACTGTTGTTTTAGTCCTGGTTTGGTCCAATATTTACTGTTGTTTTAGTCCTGGTTTGGTCCAATATTTACTGTTGTTTTAGTCCTGGTTTGGTCCAATATTTACTGTTGTTTTAGTCCTGGTTTGGTCCAATATTTACTGTTGTTTTAGTCCTGATTTGGTCCAATATTTACCTTTGTTTTAATCCTGGTTTAGTCCAATATTTACTGCTGTTTTAGTCCTGGTTTGGTCCAATATTTACTGTTGTTGTAGTTCTGGTTTGGTCCAATATTTACTGTTGTTTTAGTCCTGGTTTGGTCCAATATTTACTGTTGTTTTAGTCCTGGTTTGGTCCAATATTTACTGTTGTTTTAGTCCTGGTTTGGTCCAATATTTACTGTTGTTTTAGTCCTGGTTTAGTTCAGTATTTACTGTTGGTTTTTAGTCCTGGTTTGGTCCAATATTTACTGTTGTTTTAGTCCTGGTTTGGTCCAATATTTACTGTTGTTTTAGTCCTGGTTTGGTCCAATATTTACTGTTGTTTTAGTCCTGGTTTGGTCCAATATTTACTGTTGTTTTAGTCCTGGTTTGGTCCAATATTTACTGTTGTTTTAGTCCTGGTTTGGTCCAATATTTACTGTTGTTTTAGTCCTGGTTTGGTCCAATATTTACTGTTGTTTTAGTCCTGGTTTGGTCCAATATTTACTGTTGTTTTAGTCCTGGTTTGGTCCAATATTTACTGTTGTTTTAGTCCTGGTTTGGTCCAATATTTACTGTTGTTTTAGTCCTGGTTTGGTCCAATATTTACTGTTGTTTAGTCCTGGTTTGGTCCAATATTTACTGTTGTTTTAGTCCTGGTTTGGTCCAATATTTACTGTTGTTTTAGTTCTGGTTTGGTCCAATATTTACTGTTGTTTTAGTCCTGGTTTGGTCCAATATTTACTGTTGTTTTAGTCCTGGTTTGGTCCAATATTTACTGTTGTTTAGTCCTGGTTTGGTCCAAAATTTACTGTTGTTTTAGTCCTGGTTTGGTCCAGTATTTACTGTTCTTTTAGTCCTGTTTTGGTCCAATATTTACTGTTGTTTTAGTCCTGGTTTGGTCCAATATTTACTGTTGTTTTAGTCCTGGTTTGGTCCAATATTTACTGTTGTTTTAGTCCTGGTTTGGTCCAATATTTACTGTTGTTTTAGTCCTGGTTTGGTCCAATATTTACTGTTGTTTAGTCCTGGTTTGGTCCAATATTTACTGTTGTTTTAGTCCTGGTTTGGTCCAATATTTACTGTTGTTTTAGTCCTGGTTTGGTCCAATATTTACTGTTGTTTTAGTCCTGGTTTGGTCCAATATTTACTGTTGTTTTAGTCCTGGTTTGGTTCAATATTTACTGTTGTTTTAGTCCTGGTTTGGTCCAATATTTACTGTTGTTTTAGTCCTGGTTTGGTCCAATATTTACTGTTGTTTTAGTCCTGGTTTGGTCCAATATTTACTGTTGTTTTAGTCCTGGTTTGGTCCAATATTTACTGTTGTTGTAGTCCTGGTTTGGTCCAATATTTACTGTTGTTTTAGTCCTGGTTTGGTCCAATATTTACTGTTGTTTTTTGATAAACATACTAGTGGTAAGTATCCTGAGAATTCTGGACATACTGGTATCACTATAATGGGAGTTCTGGACATAGTAGTATCACTATAATGGGAATACTGGACATAGTAGTATCACTATAATGGGAGTAGTGGACATAGTAGTATCACTATAATGGGAATACTGGATATACTGGTATCACTATAATGGGAATACTGGAGATAGTAGTATCACTATAATGGGAGTACTGGACATAGTAGTATCACTATAATGGGAATACTGGACATAGTAGTATATTATGGATACTGGAATATAGTATATAATGAATATTGACATAGTAGTATCACTATAATAGGAGTACTGGAATAGTAGTATCACTATAATGGGAATACTGGACATAGTAGTATCACTATAATGGGAGTACTGGACATAGTAGTATCAATATAATGGGAGTACTGGACATAGTAGTATCAATATAATGGGAGTACTGGACATACGGGTATCACTATAATGGGAGTACTGGACATAATAGTATCACTATAATGGGAGTACTGGACATAGTAGTATCACTACAATGTGAATACTGGACATAGTAGTATCACTATAATGGGAGTACTGGATATACGGGTATCACTATAATGGGAGTACTGGACATAGTAGTATCACTATAATGGGAGTACTGGAAATAGTAGTATCACTACAATGTGAATACTGGACATAGTAGTATCACTATAATGGGAGTACTGGACATAGTAGTATCACTATAATGGGAGTACTGGACATACTGGTATCACTATAATGGGAGTACTGGACATAGTAGTATCACTATAATGGAGTACTGGACATAGTAGTATCACTATAATGGGAGTACTGGACATAGTAGTATCACTATAATGGGAGTACTGGACATAGTAGTATCACTATAATGGGAGTACTGGACATAGTGGTATCACTATAATGGGAGTACTGGACATAGTAGTATCACTATAATGGGAGTACTGGACATAGTAGTATCACTATAATGGGAATACTGGACATAGTAGTATCACTATAATGGGAGTACTGGACATAGTAGTATCACTATAATGGGAGTACTGGACATAGTAGTATCACTATAATGGGAGTACTGGACATAGTAGTATCACTATAATGGGAGTACTGGACATAGTAGTATCACTATAATTGGAGTACTGGACATAGTAGTATCACTATAATGGGAGTACTGGACATAGTAGTATCACTATAATGGGAATACTGGACATAGTAGTATCACTATAATGGGAGTACTGGACATAGTAGTATCACTATAATGGGAGTACTGGACATAGTAGTATCACTATAATGGGAGTACTGGACATAGTAGTATCACTATAATGGGAGTACTGGACATAGTAGTATCACTATAATGGGAGTACTGGACATAGTAGTATCACTATAATGGGAGTCCTGGACATAGTAGTATCACTATAATGGGAGTACTGGACATAGTAGTATCACTATAATGGGAATACTGGACATAGTAGTATCACTATAATGGGAACACTGGACATAGTAGTATCACTATAATGGGAGTACTGGACATAGTAGTATCACTATAATGGGAGTACTGGACATAGTAGTATCACTATAATGGGAGTACTGGACATAGTGGTATCACTATAATGGGAGTACTGGACATAGTAGTATCACTATAATGGGAGTACTGGACATAGTAGTATCACTATAATGGGAATACTGGACATAGTAGTATCACTATAATGGGAGTACTGGACATAGTAGTATCACTATAATGGGAGTACTGGACATAGTAGTATCACTATAATGGGAGTACTGGACATAGTAGTATCACTATAATGGGAGTACTGGACATAGTAGTATCACTATAATGGGAGTACTGGACATAGTAGTATCACTATAATGGGAGTACTGGACATAGTAGTATCACTATAATGGGAATACTGGACATAGTAGTATCACTATAATGGGAGTGCTGGACATAGTAGTATCACTATAATGGGAGTACTGGACATAGTAGTATCACTATAATGGGAGAACTGGACATAGTAGTATCACTATAATGGGAGTACTGGACATAGTAGTATCACTATAATGGGAGTACTGGACATAGTAGTATCACTATAATGGGAGACCTGGACATAGTAGTATCACTATAATGGGAGTACTGGACATAGTAGTATCACTATAATGGGAATACTGGACATAGTAGTATCACTATAATGGGAACACTGGACATAGTAGTATCACTATAATGGGAGTACTGGACATAGTGGTATCACTATTATGGGAGTACTGGACATAGTGGTATCACTATTATGGGAGTACTGGACATAGTGGTATCACTATAATGGGAACACTGGACATAGTAGTATCACTATAATGGGAGTACTGGACATAGTGGTATCACTATTATGGGAGTACTGGAATAGTGGTATCACTATAATGGGAGTATGGAAATAGTAGTATCATAAATGTGAATACTGGACATAGTA
Source organism: Pterois miles (assembly GCA_947000775.1). NCBI lineage: Eukaryota > Metazoa > Chordata > Actinopteri > Perciformes > Scorpaenidae > Pterois > Pterois miles. Next base: position 20,010,187 of record CAMQGK010000008.1, read on the forward strand.
GTATCACTATAATGGGAGTACTGGACATAGTAGTATCACTATAATGGGAGTACTGGACATACTGGTATCACTATAATGGGAGTACTGGACATAGTAGTATCACTATAATGGGAGTACTGGACATAGTAGTATCACTATAATGGGAGTACTGGACATAGTAGTATCACTATAATGGGAGTACTGGACATAGTAGTATCACTATAATGGGAGTACTGGACATAGTGGTATCACTATAATGGGAGTACTGGACATAATAGTATCACTATAATGGGAGTACTGGACATAGTAGTATCACTATAATGGGAATACTGGACATAGTAGTATCACTATAATGGGAGTACTGGACATAGTAGTATCACTATAATGGGAGTACTGGACATAGTAGTATCACTATAATGGGAGTACTGGACATAGTAGTATCACTATAATGGGAGTACTGGACATAGTAGTATCACTATAATTGGAGTACTGGACATAGTAGTATCACTATAATGGGAGTACTGGACATAGTAGTTTCACTATAATGGGAATACTGGACATAGTAGTATCACTATAATGGGAGTGCTGGACATAGTAGTATCACTATAATGGGAGTACTGGACATAGTAGTATCACTATAATGGGAGTACTGGACATAGTAGTATCACTATAATGGGAGTACTGGACATAGTAGTATCACTATAATGGGAGTACTGGACATAGTAGTATCACTATAATGGGAGACCTGGACATAGTAGTATCACTATAATGGGAGTACTGGACATAGTAGTATCACTATAATGGGAATACTGGACATAGTAGTATCACTATAATGGGAACACTGGACATAGTAGTATCACTATAATGGGAGTACTGGACATAGTGGTATCACTATAATGGGAGTACTGGACATAGTGGTATCACTATAATGGGAGTACTGGACATAGTGGTATCACTATAATGGGAGTACTGGACATAGTAGTATCACTATAATGGGAGTACTGGACATAGTAGTATCACTATAATGGGAGTACTGGACATAGTAGTATCACTATAATGGGAGTATGGAATAGTGGTATCATATATGGGAGTATGGAATAGTGGTATATATTATGGGAGTATGGAATAGTGGTATATATAATGGGACATGGAATAGTAGTATCACTATAATGGGAGTATGGAATAGTGGTATCACTATTATGGGAGTACTGGACATAGTGGTATCACTATATGGGAGTACTGGAATAGTGGTATCACTATAATGGGAACACTGGACATAGTAGTATCACTATAATGGGAGTACTGGACATAGTGGTATCACTATTATGGGAGTACTGGAATAGTGGTATCACTATTATGGGAGTACTGGACATAGTGGTATCACTATAATGGGAGACCTGGACATAGTAGTATCACTATTATGGGAGTACTGGACATAGTAGTATCACTATAATGGGAGTACTGGACATAGTGGTATCACTATAATGGGAGTACTGGACATAGTAGTATCACTATAATGGGAGTACTGGACATAGTGGTATCACTATTATGGGAGTACTGGACATAGTGGTATCACTATTATGGGAGTACTGGACATAGTGGTATCACTATAATGGGAACACTGGACATAGTAGTATCACTATAATGGGAGTACTGGACATAGTAGTATCACTATAATGGGAGTACTGGACATAGTAGTATCACTATAATGGGAGTACTGGACATAGTGGTATCACTACAATGGGAGTACTGGACATAGTAGTATCACTATTATGGGAGTACTGGACATAGTAGTATCACTATAATGGGAACACTGGACATAGTAGTATCACTATTATGGGAGTACTGGAATAGTGGTATCACTATTATGGGAGTACTGGAATAGTGGTATCACTATAATGGGACTGGAATAGTAGTATCACTATAATGGGAGTACTGGAATAGTAGTATAACTATAATGGGAGTACTGGAATAGTGGTATCACTAAATGGGAGTATGGATATAGTAGTATCACTATTATGGGAATACTGGAATAGTAGTATCACTATAATGGGACCTGGAATAGTAGTATCACTATTATGGGAGTACTGGAATAGTGGTATCACTATTATGGGAGTACTGGAATAGTGGTATCACTATAATGGGAACACTGGACATAGTAGTATCACTATAATGGGAGTACTGGACATAGTAGTATCACTATAATGGGAGTACTGGACATAGTGGTATCACTATAATGGGAGTACTGGACATAGTAGTATCACTATAATGGGAGTACTGGACATAGTGGTATCACCATTATGGGAGTACTGGAATAGTGGTATCACTATTATGGGAGTACTGGACATAGTGGTATCACTATAATGGGAACACTGGACATAGTAGTATCACTATAATGGGAGTACTGGACATAGTAGTATCACTATAATGGGAGTACTGGACATAGTAGTATCACTATAATGGGAGTACTGGACATAGTGGTATCACTACAATGGGAGTACTGGACATAGTAGTATCACTATAATGGGAATACTGGACATAGTAGTATCACTATAATGGGAACACTGGACATAGTAGTATCACTATAATGGGAGTACTGGACATAGTAGTATCACTATAATGGGAGTACTGGACATAGTAGTATCACTATTATGGGAATACTGGACATAGTAGTATCACTATAATGGGAACACTGGACATAGTAGTATCACTATTATGGGAGTACTGGACATAGTGGTATCACTATTATGGGAGTACTGGACATAGTGGTATCACTATAATGGGAGACCTGGACATAGTAGTATCACTATAATGGGAATACTGGACATAGTAGTATCACTATTATGGGAGTACTGGAATAGTGGTATCACTATTATGGGAATACTGGAATAGTAGTATCACTATAATGGGAACACTGGAATAGTAGTGTCACTATTATGGGAGTACTGGACATAGTGGTATCACTATTATGGGAGTACTGGACATAGTGGTATCACTATTATGGGAGTACTGGACATAGTGGTATCACTATAATGGGAACACTGGACATAGTAGTATCACTATAATGTGAGTACTGGACATAGTAGTATCACTATTATGGGAATACTGGACATAGTAGTATCACTATAATGGGAACACTGGACATAGTAGTATCACTATTATGGGAGTACTGGACATAGTGGTATCACTATTATGGGAGTACTGGACATAGTGGTATCACTATTATGGGAGTACTGGACATAGTGGTATCACTATTATGGGAGTACTGGACATAGTAGTATCACTATAATGGGAATACTGGACATAGTAGTATCACTATAATGGGAACACTGGACATAGTAGTATCACTATAATGGGAACACTGGACATAGTAGTATCACTATTTTGGGAATACTGGACATAGTAGTATCACTATAATGGGAACACTGGACATAGTAGTATCACTATTATGGGAGTACTGGACATAGTGGTATCACTATTATGGGAGTACTGGACATAGTGGTATCACTATAATGGGAACACTGGACATAGTAGTATCACTATAATGGGAGTACTGGACATAGTAGTATCACTATAATGGGAATACTGGACATAGTAGTATCACTATAATGGGAACACTGGACATAGTAGTATCACTATAATGGGAACACTGGACATAGTAGTATCACTATAATGGGAACACTGGACATAGTAGTATCACTATAATGGGAACACTGGACATAGTAGTATCACTATAATGGGAGTACTGGACATAGTGGTATCACTATAATGGGAACACTGGACATAGTAGTATCACTATAATGGGAGTACTGGACATAGTAGTATCACTATAATGGGAGTACTGGACATAGTAGTATCACTATAATGGGAGTACTGGACATAGTGGTATCACTATAATGGGAACACTGGACATAGTAGTATCACTATAATGGGAGTACTGGACATAGTAGTATCACTATAATGGGAATACTGGACATAGTAGTATCACTATAATGGGAACACTGGACATAGTAGTATCACTATAATGGGAGTACTGGACATAGTGGTATCACTATAATGGGAACACTGGACATAGTAGTATCACTATAATGGGAGTACTGGACATAGTAGTATCACTATAATGGGAATACTGGACATAGTAGTATCACTATAATTGGAACACTGGACATAGTAGTATCACTATAATGGGAACACTGGACATAGTAGTATCACTATAATGGGAGTACTGGACATAGTGGTATCATTATCATGGGAGTACTGGACATAGTAGTATCACTATAATGGGAACACTGGACATAGTAGTATCACTATGATGGGAGTACTGGACATAGTAGTATCACTATAATGGGAGTACTGGACATAGTAGTATCACTATAATGGGAGTACTGGACATAGTGGTATCACTATTATGGGAGTACTGGACATAGTGGTATCACTATTATGGGAGTACTGGACATAGTGGTATCACTATAATGGGAACACTGGACATAGTAGTATCACTATAATGGGAGTACTGGACATAGTGGTATCACTATAATGGGAACACTGGACATAGTAGTATCACTATAATGGGAGTACTGGACATAGTAGTATCACTATAATGGGAGTACTGGACATCTAGCTAACAGCTAATGTTATGTGTGTCTCTGTAGAAGTATCGTTACCAAGACGATGAGACTCCGCCTGTCGACCCCAGCCCTGGTCACATGACCCACGGACGCAGCTTGGACCTGAGCCACGCCCACCTGGACGGATACACACACCCCACCGCTGCGCTCACCGTATGTGATTACTCACTGTTATTGATCAGTAGAATCAGTTTCATTTATCAGGAGAAACAAATTCACTGATCAGTAGAATTAGTTTTATTGATTGATCAGTAGAATCAATTTCATTGGTCTGTAGAATAACGTTATTATAATAATCCGTTTTATTGATCAGTATAATCAGTTTTATTGATCAGTAGAATTAGTTTTATTGATCAGTAAAATCAGTATTTTGGATCTGTTGAGTCAGTGTTATTGATCAGTAGAATCCGTTTTATTGATTAGTAGAATAACTGTTATTGATCTATAGAATCAGTTTTATTGATCAGTAGAATTAGTTTTATTGATTAGTAGAATAACTGTTACTGATCAATAGAATCTTATTGATCAGTAGAATCCGTTTTATTGATTAGTAGAATAACTGTTACTGATCTATAGAATCAGTTTTATTGATCAGTAGAATCAGTTTTATTGATTAGTAGAATAACTGTTACTGATCAATAGAATCAGTATTATTGATCAGTAAAATCAGTTTTATTTATCAGTAAAATCAGTTTTATTGATCAGTGGAATGAGTTTTATTTATCAGTAGAATAACTGTTACTGATCAATAGAATCTGTGACGACTCAGATGGCAGACAGGCTGGACTCAAATGCAACACTCAGACAACAAGAATTATCAAACAACGCTGGTCCTGTATTGACAGAAACGGGTCGGTACACGGGTTGGCAAAACTCAGTCAAACAAATCCAGAGCGGCGGGCAAAAGGCAGAGTCGGTAAACGGGCAGAATGATCAGGCACGAGTAATCAATACTAGGTAGGATGCTGGAACGCTGCAACACGGGGGATAACGAGGCGATCTGGCACAGGAGGAAAGAGAGACGCTGCTCAAATACTGGTGAGGGAAGAGACTAAGTATGGACAGGTGGACATGATCGGGGGAGACGATCAGACACAGGTGACTGGTGCAGGTAACTGGGTCAGGAGGAGGTGCTCAAACATGAAGGCGGGAAACATGCAGGGCAGGGAGTGAAGTGAACTGCAACGAGAGGAGAGGTTAAACATGCCAAAATAAAACAGGATGTGCACCAAAATAAAAGCATGTAACATAAAACACACAATAAACAGACTCTAAGTCCAGTTACAGAATCAGTTTTATTGATCAGTAGAATCTGTTTTATTGATCAGTAGAATCAGTGTTATTGATAGTAGAATCAGTGTTATTGATCAGTAGAATCAGTTTTATTGATAGTAGAATCTGTTTTATTGATCAGTAGAATTAGTTTTATTGATCAGTAGAATCTGTTTTATTGATCAGTAGAATCAGTGTTATTGATCAGTAGAATCAGTGTTATTGATCAGTAGAATCTGTTTTATTGATCAGTAGAATCAGTGTTATTGATCAGTAGAATCAGTTTTATTGATCAGTAGAATCAGTTTTATTGATCAGTAGAATCTGTTTTATTGATCAGTAGAATCAGTGTTATTGATCTGGAGCATTTCTGTCACTGTTTGATGTAAACTGATCTCAACACTTGGAGCTCAAACTCTGACCTGATTTTGCTGCAGCGGACAAGTCTGAACCTTCAGGAGTCCTTGAGAAGGTTCCTCAGATGTTTGAGGAGGTTTGGAAACACTTCCAGATTCCAGAGGTCCTTGACTAGGAGGCTGTCAGGGGCCTTGAGGTGTTTTGAGTGGTCTTTGAGGAAACTCTTGACGTCCTTGAGGGAGGCTCAGCGGTCCATTTAAAGGCAGCTGATAAGGTCCTGGAGCAAGCCCTTGAGGAGATCCTTGGGTAGGTCTTGAGGAGGTCCTGGGGCAGATCCTTGAGGAGGTTCTGGAGCAGGTCCTGGAGTATGTCCTGGAGGAGGTCCTTGAGGAGATTCTTTAGGAGGTCTTGAGGAAGTCCTGGAGCAGGTGCTTAAGAAGTCCAGTTCTCTTAATGTGATGCATCCCTATGTGTCACCATGGCAACCATGAGACTGGAGGAGGGAGCAGAAGAGGGGGGTTACCATGGCAACAACATTAGCCTGAATATGTGTTTGCTGAAATCACTCTGTAAGAATTCAATTATTTTCTCTCTCCCTCTCCCTCTCCTCTTTCTCTCCTCTCTCTCCCTCTCTCCTCTCTCTCCCTCTCCTCTCTCTCCCCTCTCTCTCCTCTCTCCCTCTCTCTCCCTCTCCTCTCTCTCCCTCTCTCCTCTCTCTCCCTCTCTCCTCTCTCCCTCTCCTCTCCTCCCTCTCTCTCCCCTCTCTCTCTCCTCTCTCTCCTCCTCTCTCTCCTCTCCTCTCTCTCTCTCTCTCTCTCTCTCTCTCTCTCTCCCTCCCTCTCTCTCTCTCCTCTCTCCTCTCCCTCTCTCTCCTCCCTCTCCCTCCCTTTCTCTCTCTCTCTCTCTCTCCTCTCTCTCTCCCCCTCTCTCTCTCTCTCCTCCCTCTCTCTCCCTCTCTCTCTCTCTCTCTCTCTCTCTCCCTCTCTCTCTCTCTCTCTCTCTCTCTCTCTCTCTGGTGGAGGCAGTGACATCACAGAGGGGAGGGGAATCCTTCAGAGGGGGGGTGCAGTGGAGCATCAGAAGGGTCGAGCAGAGAGAGAGAGAGAGAGAGAGAGAGAGAGAGAGAGCGGGCGAGCAGAGGAGGAAGGAGGGATGACAGCGAGGGCGAGCAATAAACAGCCTTTCTCTCTTTTCTTTGTTTTCTTTGCGATTCATTCTCTTCATCTTTCTCCATCTGTCTTCATCTTTCTCACGTTCATTACTCTCTCTCTCTGTGGAGGAACGAGGGATGACAGAGGGATGAGCTGAGCTGTCAGTCATGTCACTGGCTTCGTTAACGACGTCCAGGAAAGGACACCTAACGAGCTTAACGAGCTTCTTCTTCTGCTGAGACCCCCCCACCTTTTTCTGGTGGCTTGTTAATTATTCATCTGTCGCTCCATCAGTCTTTATGTAACAGCTGTCCTCCTGAAGACAGGCAGAGAGAGAGAGAGAGAGAGAGAGAGAGAGGGAGGGATGTTTGTGTCCGTGTGGTACGCTAAGAAGATGGGACGACGATTCATCAACAACGTGAGGCGAGCTAAGAGACACCGGCAGAGGATGATGGTAGGAAGCCTTCATTAACGCTCAACCACAACGCTAACAGCTACCATTAGCACCCATTGGCTCCAGGGTGGAGGGGGAGGGGCCCTCACTGGAACCAATCACGCGCTAACGAGGACAAACTGTGATTGGACCGATAAATTCCATTACGTTCACTTCGTAGGTCAGAGTGGACGGTTGGCTCTGTGTACCTGAACCTGGTTAACTATACTAAGCTACACAACTGCTAGCTTCAACTGAAGTTAGCAGAGACACTGTTTATATATTCATTTAACTAGAATTAGCCCCTCAACTGCTAGCTTCTACCAACTGGACACATTTAGCTTTGACTTTAATTAGCTAGAAGTTAGTTAGCTTCAATTGAACTTATAAATGACATCTTTATCTAGTACTTCAGTTAGCTACAAGACTGTTAGCTTCAACTGAACTTATAAACTAGACCATTATCGTGTACTTCAGTTAGCTACTAAACGTTAGCATTGACTTTAGTATGCTACTAAACTGTTAGCACTGACTTTAGTATGTTACTAAACGTTAGCATTGACTTTAGTTGCTCTAAAGTTGTGTTTGTTGTTATACGTTGTTGTTTGTTGCTCTAAACGTTGATTGATTTAGTTGCTACTAAATGTTAGATTGACTTTGTTGCTACTAAACTGTTGCATTGACTTTAGTATGCTACTAAACTGTTGCATTGACATTAGTATGCTACTAAACGTTAGCATTGACTTTAGTTGCTACTAAACTGTTGCATTGACTTTAGTATGCTACTAAACTGTTGCATTGACTTTAGTATGCTACTAAATGTTAGCATTGACTTTAGTATGCTACTAAACTGTTAGCATTGACTTTAGTATGCTACTAAACTGTTGCATGACTTTAGTATGCTACTAAATGTTAGCATTGACTTTAGTATGCTACTAAACGTTAGCATTGACTTTAGTATGCTACTAAACTGTTAGCATTGACTTTAGTATGCTACTAAATGTTAGCATTGACTTTAGTATGCTACTAAATGTTAGCATTGACTTTAGTATGCTACTAAACTGTTAGCATTGACTTTAGTATGTTACTAAACGTTAGCATTGACTTAAGTATGCTACTAAACTGTTAGCATTGACTTTAGTATGTTACTAAACGTTAGCATTGACTTTAGTATGCTACTAAACGTTAGCACTGACTTTAGTATGTTACTAAACGTTAGCATTGACTTTAGTATGCTACTAAACGTTAGCATTGACTTTAGTATGCTACTAAATGTTAGCATTGACTTTAGTATGCTACTAAACTGTTAGCATTGACTTTAGTATGCTACTAAACTGTTAGCATTGACTTTAGTATGCTACTAAACGTTAGCACTGACTTTAGTATGTTACTAAACGTTAGCATTGACTTTAGTATGCTACTAAACTGTTAGCATTGACTTTAGTATGCTACTAAACTGTTAGCATTGACATTAGTATGCTACTAAACGTTAGCATTGACTTTAGTATGCTACTAAACTGTTAGCATTGACTTTAGTATGCTACTAAATGTTAGCATTGACTTTAGTATGCTACTAAACTGTTAGCATTGACTTTAGTATGCTACTAAACTGTTAGCATGACTTTAGTATGCTACTAAATGTTAGCATTGACTTTAGTATGCTACTAAACGTTAGCATTGACTTTAGTATGCTACTAAACTGTTAGCATTGACTTTAGTATGCTACTAAATGTTAGCATTGACTTTGATAAATTACTTGTTAGCTTCAACTGAAGTTAGTAACTATACTGTTAGCATGGACTTCAGCAGTATTGGTATTCAGGTTCACTCCTCATAGTCCAGGTTTGTTCTTTGTGGTCCAGGTTCATTCCTCGTGGTCCAAGCTTGTTCCTTGTAGTGTAGGTTTGTTCCTCATAGTCCAAGTCTGATTCCTTGTAGGCCAGGTTCATTCCTCATAATCCAGGTTCGTTCATCATAGTCCAGCCTTTTTCCTCATAGTCCAGGTTTGTTTCTCATGGTCCAGGTTTATTCTGGTGAAACTCAGAACTACAGAGAGACAGACGGAGACAGAAATAGAGACAGAAACAGACAGAGACAGAAACAAAGACAGAAACAGAGAAGAAACAGAAACAGAATCAGAGACAGAAACAGAATCAGAGACAGAGACAAAGACAGAAACAGAGACAGAAACAGAATCAGAGACAGAAACAGAATCAGAAACAAAGACAGAAACAGAGACAGAAACAGAGACAGAATCAGAGACAGAAACAGAATCAGAGACAGAAACAGAATCAGAGACAGACACAGAGACAGAATCAGAGACAGAAACAGAAACAGAATCAGAGACAGAGAAGAGACAGAAACAGAATCAGAGACAGAGACAGAAACAGAATCAGAGACAGAGACAAAGACAGAAACAGAATCAGAGACAGAAACAGAATCAGAGACAGAAACAGAATCAGAGACAGAATCAGAGACAGAAACAGAGACAGAATCAGAGACAGAAACAGAATCAGAGACAGACACAGAGACAGAATCAGAGACAGAAACAGAGACAGAATCAGAGACAGAAACAGAATCAGAGACAGAAACAGAGACAGAATCAGAGACAGAGACAGAAACAGAGACAGAAACAGAGACAGAAACAGAGACAGAATCAGAGACAGAGACAGAATCAGAGACAGAGACAGAAACAGAGACAGAATCAGAGACAGAAACAGAATAGAGAAGAATCAGAGACAGAATCAGAGAAATCAGAGACAGAGACAGAAACAGAATAAACAGAGACAGAATCAGAGACAGAGACAGAATCAGAGACAGAATCAGAGACAGGGACAGAGACAGAATCAGAGACAGAGACAGAGACAGAGTCAGAGACAGAGACAGAGACAGAATCAGAGACAGAGACAGAATCAGAATCAGAAACAGAGACAGAGACAGAATAGAGACAGAGACAGAATCAGAGAAGAGACAGAATCAGAGACAGAAACAGAGACAGAGACAGAATCAGAGACAGAGACAGAAACAGAAACAGAGACAGAGACAGAATCAGAGACAGAACAGAATCAGAGACAGAGACAGAATCAGAGACAGAGACAGAGACAGAGACAGAGACAGAAACAGAGAGAAACAGAATCAGAGACAGAGAAACAGAAACAGAGACAGAGAAAAAAAAAAAATAAGAAAAAAAGAAGAGAAGAATAGAGAAGAAAAGAATAGAGAAGAAAGAGAAGAATAGAGAAAAAAACAGAATCAGAGACAGAGACAGAAACAGAAAAACAGAGACAAAGACAGAGACAGAATCAGAGACAGAAACAGAAAAAAAAAAAAAAAAAAAAAAAAAAAAAAAAAAAAAAAAAAAAAAAAAAAAAAAAAAAAAAAAAAAAAAAAAAAAAAAAAAAAAAAAAAAAAAAAAAAAAAAAAAAAAAAGAATCAGAGACAGAGACAGAAACAGAGACAGAGACAGAATCAGAGACAGAGACAGAAACAGAAACAGAGACAGAAAAAGAAAAAAAAAAAAAAAAAAAAACAGAGACAGAGACAGAGACAGAATCAGAGACAGAGACAGAAACAGAAACAGAGACAGAGACAGAATCAGAGACAGAGACAGAAACAGAGACAGAGACAGAATCAGAGACAGAGACAGAAACAGAAACAGAGAACAGAGACAGAGACAGAAACAGAGACAGAATCAGAGACAGAAACAGAGACAGAGACAGAATCAGAGACAGAGACAGAAACAGAAACAGAGACAGAGACAGAATCAGAGACAGAAACAGAATCAGAGACAGAGACAGAATCAGAGACAGAGACAGAATCAGAGACAGAGACAGAAACAGAGACAGAGACAGAGACAGAAACAGAGACAGAGACAGAATCAGAGACAGAGACAGAAACAGAATCAGAGACAGAATCAGAGACAGAGACAGAATCAGAAACAGAGACAGAGACAGAGGGCTGTCATGGGAGATGAGGAAGAGGTTTAATTAATTCACAGTAAACTGTAACAGTCTCTCTGTTATATAACTGAAGCTGCTTCAGACTCTCCAGAGACACAATCACTGAGAGCTGACAGCTGAGCAGTCCTACAGGGACCAGATGACCCTGATGAAACGGTCTGAAGGGTGAACCAGATGAAACGGTCTGAAGGTTGAACCTGATGAAACGATCTAATGGTTGAACCTGATGAAATGGCCTGAAGGTTGAACCTGATGAAACGGTCTGAAGGGTGAACCAGATGAAACGGTCTGAAGGTTGAACCTGATGAAACGATCTAATGGTTGAACCTGATGAAGTGGCCTGAAGGTTGAACCAGATGAAACGGTCTGAAGGTTGAACCTGATGAAATGGTTGAACCTGATGAAACGGTCTGAAGGTTGACCCTGATGAAACGGTCTGAAGGCTGAACCTGATGAAATGGTTGAACCTGATGAAACGGTCTGAAGGTTGAACCAGATGAAACGGTCTGAAGGTTGAACCTGATGAAACGGTCTAATGGTTGAACCTGATGAAACGGTCTGAAAGTTGAACCAGATGAAACGGTCTGAAGGTTGAACCTGATGAAACGGTCTAATGGTTGAACCTGATGAAACGGTCTAATGGTTGAACCTGATGAAGTGACCTGAAGGTTGAACCTGATGAAACGGTCTAATGGTTGAACCTGATGAAGTGACCTGAAGGTTGAACCTGATGAAATGGTCTGAAGGTTGAACCTGATGAAATGGTTGAACCTGATGAAATGGTCTGAAGGTTGAACCTGATGAAATGGTTGAACCTGATGAAACGGTTGACCCTGATGAAATGGTCTGAAGGTTGAACCTGATGAAATGGTTGAACCTGATGAAACGGTTGACCCTGATGAAACGGTCTGAAGGTTGAACCTGATGAAATGGTTGAACCTGATGAAACGGTCTGAAGGTTGAACCTGATGAAACGATTTAACGGTTGACCCTGATGAAACGGTCTGAAGGCTGAACCTGATGAAGCGGTTTAACGGTTGACCCTGATGAAACGGTTTGATGAACCTGTACCTGAACCTGAAAAGGGGCTGCCGTGGGCCACCAGTCGGCTGGTCGGACGGCTGGCTGCTTAGCTAGCTTAGCTTGCTAATTCCTCCATGCTCCAGAGAATGAGGTGAACAAAGTTGTCCCCGGCCTGATAGCTCTGGGCTTTCCTACTCTGGGACCGGAGAGTGGGGATGAAGCACTGGTTACTAACAGCAGAGGGGGCCATAGATACCTCACAGTGCCCCAGCAACCACACTGACCTAACCCCCAGTCACCTGGGAGGACTTCCTGTTGTGTGAGGAAGCAGGAAACAGTCATATGTTGGGTGTCGTCGTGTGTTTTTGTTTATTCCTGATTCTGTGATTTTTAATTCTGATGATTCCTGATCAGACTGTCTGTATCTGCCCTGATATCTCTGCAGGAAGTGATGTAATAATCATTTGCTGAGAGAGAGAGAGAGGTGGTTGCCATAGCTACAGCTACAGTTGCCTCGGTAACCAGCCCCCCAGGGCTCGGCAGCTGTTGCCATGGAGTTGCCATGGAGACAGAGAGGAAGATGCTGCATGTGATTCAAACCCTGTTCTGTTTTTACAGATGAACGGATCAGAAGGAGAGCTGGAGTACGAAGAGATCACTCTGGAGAGGGTGAGATATACACTTTATATACTACATATACACTATATATATGCTTTATAGATACTGTAATACACACTATATACATTATATATGCTATATAAACACTATAATACAAACTATATACATTATATATGCTATATAAACACTACTAAACACACTATATACTTTTTTTTACACTGTACACACTTTACTTCTGTGATACTGTCATACACACTATATACATTATATATGCTATATAGATACTGTAATACACACTATTACATTATATATGCTAATACACACTATATACATTATATATGCTATAAAAAATAGATACATTATATGATAAACTCATACACACTATATACATTATATATGCTATATAGGGGGGTACTGTAATGCACAGTATATACAGTATTTGTGCTATATAGATGCTGTAGGACACACTATATACATTATATATGCTTTATAGATACTGTAATACACACTATATACTTTATATATGCTACATAAACACTGTAATACACACTATATACATTATATATACTTTATAGATACTGTAAACACACTATATACATTATATATGTATATAGATACTGTAATACACACTATATACATTATAAAATAAAATATGCTTTATAGATCTCTAAAACACACTTATTTTTTGCTTTTGTACTGTAAAACACACTTACATTATTTGCTTTATGATACTGTATAACACTATTACATTATTATGCTATATAAACACTATAATAACACTATTACATTTATATGCTTATAGATACGTAAACAATTTTTTTTTGCTTTATGATACTGTCATAACTTTCAGTTTATGCTTATAAACACTGTATACACTTTCATTTTATGTATATAAACATATATACACACTTTACATTATATATGTATATAGATATGTAATACACACTTTATTTTTGCTATATAGATACTGTAATACACACTATTACATTATTTGCTATATAACACTATAATAAAAATATATAATTTTTGTATATAAACACTTAATAACTCATTTAGTTATAACACTTTCAACTACATTATATATGCTATATAGATACTGTAATACACACTATGGACATTATATATGCTTTATAGATACTGTAAAGACACTATATACATTATATTGCTTTCTGGATACTGTGTGCACACTATATACATTATATATGGTATATAGATACTGTAAAATGCACTATATACATTATATATGCTATATAACACTATAATACACACTATATACATTTTTGCTATATAGATACTGTAAAACAACTATTACATTTTTGCTTTTAACTTAATAAAACTTTCATTTTTGCTTATAGATACTGTAAAACACACTATATACATTATATATGCTTTATAGATACTGTCATACACACTATATACAGTATAATGCTATATAAACACTGTATACACACTATATACATTATATATGCTATATAAACACTATAATCACACTTTACATTTTTGCTTTAAACACTTAATACACATATATCATTATTTGCTATATAGATACTGTAATACACACTATATACATTATATATGTATATAAACACTATAATACAAACTATATACATTATATATTATATAAACACTATAATACACACTCTATACATTATATATGCTTTATATATACTGTACTGTGAGACACTATATACATTTATATGCTATATAGTGTAAAACTGAACTGTAATACACTTCTCATTATATATCTATTAGACTGTTCGGACTAATAAAGGATATATCTATATACTGTAATACACCTATATACATTATTATGCTATAAATACTGTAATACACACTATATACATTATATATGCTATATAAATACTGTAATACACACTATATACATTATATATTATATAAACACTATAATACACACTATATACATTATTACATATGCTTATAAACTATAGATACCCTTTGATTATATATGCTATATAAACATACTATATACATTATATATAGACCACACTATATGAATTATATATGCTTATAATACACACTATATACATTATATATGCTATATAGATACTGTAAAACACACTATATACATTATATATGCTTTATAGATACTGTAATACACACTATATACATTATATATGCTATATAGATACTGTAAAACACACTATATACATTATATATGCTTTATAGATACTGTAATACACACTATATACATTATATATGCTTTATAGATACTGTAATACACACTATATACATTATATATGCTATATACATATTGTAAAACACACTATATACATTATATATGCTTTATAGATACTGTAATACACACTATATACATTATATATGCTATATAGATACTGTAAAACACACTATATACATTATATATGCTATATAGATACTGTAATACACACTACATACATTATATATGCTATATAAACACTGTAATACACACTATATACATTATATATGCTTTATAGATACTGTAATACACACTATATACATTATATATGCTATATAGATACTGTAATACACACTATATACATTATATATGCTTTATAGATACTGTAAAACATACTATATACATTATATATGCTTATAATACACACTATATACAGTATATATGCTATATAGATACTGTAAAACACACTATATACATTATATATGCTTTATAGATACTGTAATACACACTATATACATTATATATGCTATATAGATACTGTAATACACACTATATACATATATATGCTATATAAACACTGTAATACACACTATATACATTATATATGCTATATAGATACTGTAAAACACACTATATACATTATATATGCTATATAGATACTGTAATACACACTATATACATTATATATGCTATATAAACACTGTAATACACACTATATACATTATATATGCTTTATAGATACTGTAATACACACTATATACATTATATATGCTATATAGATACTGTAATACACACTATATACATTATATATCTTTGTACTGTTACCCTTATTGCTTTATAGATACTGTAAAACATACTATATACATTATATATGCTTATAATACACACTATATACAGTATATATGCTATATAGATACTGTAAAACACACTATATACATTATATATGCTTTATAGATACTGTAATACACACTATATACATTATATATGCTATATAGATACTGTAAAACACACTATATACATTATATATGCTTTATAGATACTGTAATACACACTATATACATTATATATGCTTTATAGATACTGTAATACACACTATATACATTATATATGCTATATAGATATTGTAAAACACACTATATACATTATATATGCTTTATAGATACTGTAATACACACTATATACATTATATATGCTATATAGATACTGTAAAACACACTATATACATTATATATGCTATATAAACACTGTAATACACACTATATACATTATATATACTTTATAGATACTGTAATACACACTATATACATTATATATGCTATATAGATACTGTAATACACACTATATACATTATATATTTATATATACAGTAATACACACTATATACTTTATAGAATAACACGTAATACACACTATATACATTATATATGCTATATAGATACTGTAAAACACACTATATACATTATATATGCTATATAAACACTATAATACACACTATATACATTATATATGCTTTATAGATACTGTAATACACACTATGTACATTATATATGCTTCATAGATACTGTAATACACACTATGTACATTATATATGCTATATAGATACTGTAAACACACTATGTACATTATATATGCTATATAGATACTGTAAACACACTATATACATTATATATGCTATATAAACACTATAATACACACTATATACATTATATATGCTTTATAGATACAGTAATACACACTATATACACTATACTGGATATATACACTATACTGTACACTATAATACACACAATATAAACACTGCATATACACACTAAATACACTATGATACACACTATATACCCAAGGATAACAGCTTGCGGGACACAGTCCGGGGGTCCAGGGGTAATGGTCTAGGGGTTACAATTTGTGAGTCATGGTCCGAGGTTCACAAACCGGGGGTAAAGTTCCAGGGTTAGGATCTGAGGGTCATGGTGCAAGGGTCATGGCCCAGGGGTAACAGTCCAAGGTTAGGGTCCAAGGGTCATGGCCTGAGGTCACAGTCCGTGGGTCACAGTATCCCAGTCTGGGGATCATGGCCCAGGGGTAACAGTCCATGGATCACCACAGTCCGGGGGTTACGGTCCAGGGTTAGGGTCCGAGGGTCATGGCGCAGGGGTCATGGCCTGGGGTCACAGTCCGTGGGTCACGGTCTCCCAGTCTGGGGATCATGGCCCAGGGGTAACAGTCCATGGATCACCACAGTCCGGGGGTTACGGTCCAGGGCTCATGTGTGTTCTGAGGTGGCGTGTGAGTCGATCGCTCTTTAGCATGACACCAAAGCTGAAGACCCACCTGCAGGTCCCTGTCAGCTACATCAACAGTGGTCCACTGTTGAAACCAAAATGGACCCCGATGGATTTGGGTTTGTGACCCCTGACTCCTGTTAAAGTCGTATAAACTCTGTGAGATCTATTTGTGTACCTGCTGTTTTTTGAAACTGTCACTGTGTGTTTACAGCTAGCAAAGACAGCAGCAGCTTATTTTAACTCACTGTCGTTATTTTAGGAAACATTTTAGAAATCAATCGGCTGAACTTTAACAACAGTCACAGCTGTCAGTGCAACATGACCAGATCTTCACTATGCAGGCACAAGAAGTGAGGAGAACCCTGAGGGCGGCGGACCCCCGAAAAGCTGCTGGACCTGATGGTGTGACAGCTAGCTGGGGATTTCACCAACATCTTAAGTCAGTCCCTCACCCAGTGCTCCATCCCACCCTGGTTAAAGTCCTCCACCATCATCCATCTGCCAAAAAAGAACAGTACCGGCCAGTGGCACTCACCCCCATCCTTATGAGCTGCTCTGAGAAACTGGTACAGAGTCATATCACTTCATGCCTGCCACCCACACTGGACCCCCACCGGTTCACCTATAGAGCCAACCGGTCTACAGAGGACGCCACTGCCACCGCTCTGCACACCACACTGACACACGTGGAACAGCGAGTGAGCTACGCGAGGCTGCTGTTCCTCGACTTCAGCTCGGCTTTCAACACCATCATCCCAAGCAGACTGGTGAGCAAGCTGGTGGACCTGGGCCTCTCTTACCCCAGAGGGTGAGAGTAGGACCCCACCTGTCCTCAGCACTGAGCACCAGCACCAGCTCCCCACTGGGCTGTGTGTTAAGCCCCCTACTCTACAACCTCCACGACCCAAACATCACCATCATTAAGTTCGCGGATGATATCACTGTGGTGGGTCTCATCTCTGGAGGAGACAAGACCACTTATAGGGTGGAGGTGGAGCGACTGTCAGTGTGGTGCACCACCAACAACCTTACTCTTAACGACTCCAAGTCGAACAAACTGATTGTGGACTTCAGAAGGTGTAAACCAGACATTCAGCCAATCACAATAAACGGCGACAGGGTGGAGATGGTGCCAGACTTCTGGGCACCTACATCAGTGAAGACCTGACCTGGACTACAAGCTCCACATCCATCCTGAAGAAGGCAAGCAGAGACTCTTTTCCTGAGGATTCTCAGGAAGAACAATCTGAGATCTGAGCTCCTGGTATCCTTCTACTGCGACTCGGTGGAGTCGGTGCTGAACCACGGCATCTCGCTGTGGTTCTCCGGCTGCACTGCAGCAGAGAGGAAGCAGCTCCAGAGGGTCATTAACCCTGGCCAGAGACCGACTGGCTGCCGTCCTCCATCTCTGGAGGAGATCCACCACACCCGCTGCCTCCGAAGATCCCGGCGCATCATCAGGGACTCCTCACCCCCGGCCACCACCTCCGCCAACTGCCACCCTCAGGGAGGCGTTTCAGGACAATCAAGACCAGAACAAACAGACTTAAGAACAGTTTTTATCCGAGCAGTCGTTACCCTGAACGCAGCAAACACAACCAATAACCAATATATTCTACTTACATATCTACTTATACACTGTACAAATGTACAGTCTTTTTAAATTTTTAACTGTCTTTTGCACTTTTTTATGTCTTCCTGTTTGTCTGTTGTCTCACGCTGCTCGAGAGTTGCCATAATGATTCTGATTCCGAGTCCTAAATTAGAGTCCACTCTAGACCTGCTCTACACGGAGTCTCTCTATATAGACTGAGACCAGATCTATTATAAAGGACCGTTTCCTGGTTGGATGTGACACTAACAAAGGAATCTTTTCCCAGTGTGGGGTTCACTGAGGGATAGTTAACTATAGGTATCCAAAGCGAGGATTATTCTGCCTCCATCGCTCTGCTCTCTAAATCCCTCATCATGGTTGCTAACAGAGAAGGATGCGGTAGCAAAGGAGCATATATGGTTGATCCCACTACATCACCTCAGCAGACAATGGTCACTCACCTGCATTTGTGCATCATTCCATTTCAGCCAGGTGCATTGTGGGGAGCGTGTGTGTGTTGATGTGTGTTGATGTCTGTGCTGATGTGTGTTCAGGGGAACTCTGGTCTGGGCTTCAGCATTGCAGGAGGAACTGATAATCCTCACATCGGAGACGACCCGTCCAT
Organism: Pterois miles; assembly: GCA_947000775.1. NCBI lineage: Eukaryota > Metazoa > Chordata > Actinopteri > Perciformes > Scorpaenidae > Pterois > Pterois miles. The sequence goes on from CAMQGK010000008.1 coordinate 20,030,287, forward strand.
CTTCATAACCAAGATCATTCCTGGAGGAGCGGCCGCCCAGGATGGACGCCTCAGGTACACACCCATCAGTCTGCCCTCCAGCCCCTGAACCTGGGTCTAACCTGAACCTTACAACAAGGTCCAAACAGAGGCAGCCAGGACCAGATGTCCTCACAGTGCTGCTTTGTCTCTCTGTCTTCAGGGTGAACGACAGCATTGTATTTGTTAACGACGTAGACGTGCGTGAGGTCACTCACTCCATCGCCGTGGAGGCACTGAAGGAGGCGGGGCCTGTCGTCAGGCTGTACGTCCTGCGGCGACGCCCACCGAGCGAACGCATCACACAGATCAAACTGATGAAAGGACCTAAAGGTAGGAAAGGAGACAAGGAGACAAGGATGCTTTAGTAATGGGTTACTCCTCAGATTTCATTTAATCTAGAGTTTGAATTCTACTGAGAACCTTCAGAGAACTGTTATTAATGGACTTCACTGGTTCTGGTTCACTCAGAACTCTGCTCAGATGAAGAATTTCTAATTTGGATTGTCCCTCTCTGGTCCTGTCCCTGTCTCTCCCTGTCTCTGTTTGGTCCAGGTCTGGGCTTCAGTATTGCAGGCGGAGTGGGAAACCAACACGTTCCAGGAGACAACAGCATCTACGTCACCAAGATCATCGAGGGCGGAGCAGCACACCGCGACGGACGGCTACAGATCGGGGACAAAATACTGGCGGTCTGTAAAATTCCAACACACACACACACACACACACACACACACACACACACATATATATGTATGTCCTTGTATGTTGTTAGTCTAGTCTCACCTGACCTTTGACCCTGACAGGTGAACCACGTGTCCCTGGAGGACGTCCTGCATGAAGACGCTGTGGTGGCACTGAAGAACACAGGGGAGGTGGTCTACCTGAAAGTGGCCACGGCCACCTCGCAGTACATCCACCCTGCTGATCGATACAGCCCCCCCGACCTGACCAGCTGTATGTAACACTTCCTTATTCCTCTGGGTCCACCACAAGTCCTCATCATGGGTCCAGCAGTGACTGAATGTAGAATACAGTCTTTGACTCAGGGGTGTTGGATTCTCTTAAATACTGGCCTTTTTGTTTTTCAAGTATTACAGCTGATGTCCTTCATATGTCTGGTGATGTCAGAGTTAAAGCTCATTCTACTAAGTGGTTCGACAGCTATCAGAACATGTATGATTGTTCAGGAAAGTTCTCCTTCAGGGTGATTGCTAACCTTAGCTAGCCACAGAGACTGAATAGTGTTAGCATGTTAACTGTCCAGCTTCAGAAGTTCATCAACTAGTCCTGTAAGTCGTCACGACATCACCACAACATCGGTGAATTTTGCTGGTCCACTTTCTGCAGTGCCCAGGTCTTAATGTGGGTCAGGTTGTGGTGATCTTCTGGTCCTTCTTGGACTTTTCTGCAGCGCCACCTTCCAGCTGTTCTTGGTTTGGTTGGGCTCCTTTAGGCTTGTGTGATCGTGATTAGTCAAATATTCTGAGGACCGGCGAACTGGAGGAGGGTTTCAGTTCACAGACCATCCACTAAAGGGCGCCAGCAGGACTTCAGTCTCACATCATCTCCTTTATTTCTCTGCAGCCTACATGGAGCCTGACTACATGTGTGATTATCCACAAGCCCTCCCCCCTCCATCACCAAGACAATACTCACCTATCCCCCGTGGCATGATGGGAGAGGACGATTACTCCCGGGAGCCCCGACGGGTCTGTGTCCAGCGGGGCTCCACTGGTCTGGGCTTCAACATCGTGGGGGGAGAGGACGGAGAGGGGATCTTCATTTCCTTCATCCTGGCAGGAGGACCAGCAGACCTGAGTGGAGAGCTCAGGAAGGGAGACCAAATCCTCAGTGTAAGTATAGAGACAAGATCCTCGGTGTGAGTACCAGACCACAAGTGATTCAAGATCTTATATTTGGATCCAGAGTTGTGAAACCTCACCCAGAAAAAGGGAAACAGGGGCCCAGACCTGGGAGGTGAGCTTGACGGTGAGCCTTTGGTGGCCGGGCCCGACAGCCCAAAAAACATCCTGTAGCCGCCACACAGTGGTTCACCACTTACAGGGATAGGCATTGGGGTTGGGTGCAGTGTGAGCTGGGCAACAGGTAAAGGTAGGGATGATGGACAATGGAGAAACCAGGAGGGGGTTGACTGGGGGGAATGGCCTGCCTTATCTGTACTTGAGTGGTGGGTTTTTGTTGGACTTTTGTGCTAGTCTTGGATTATCCACAACAAACACCATGTTCGAGCACAGGATGGTTCATAAGTGTTCTCGAAACCAGAACACCCTAGGCCAATGATTGATGATCGACGTTGTGGTCTTATCATCATATCTGTGGTCGTCTGTCTTGGACACTCAGGTGTGGAGAGAAGCAGAGCTGTCAACTGACCACCACCTGATGGAGAGTTGGATCAGATGCCAGGGGGAGGCTGCCGGACAGACTGGTAAACCCAAATATGTAGTGAGGGTGAACTGGGAACGTCTGACTGAGGTGTCTGTCGAGGTCCTCAACTTCCACCTCCGGAAGAAATTCTTGTGCATCCCAGGGGAGGTTGAGGATCATGGAATCTGAGTGGGCCATGTTCAAAGCCTCCATTGTGGAAGCAGCTGCTCCAGAAGGTCATTGGTGGCTATCATGGTGGCAACCTAAGAACCCGCTGGTGGACACCAGCAGTGAAGGATGCTGTCAAGCTGAAGAAGGAGACCTTTCAGGCTTGGTTGGCCTGGGGGTCCCCAGAAACAGCTGACAGGTACCAGTTGACCAGAAGGGCTACAGCTGCAGCAATCATCAAAGCAAAACCCAGGTGTGGGAGGAGTTCAGGGTCCATGGAGAAGGACTTTCGATTGGCCTCAAGGAAGTTCTGGAAAACTGTAAGGTGGCTCAGAAAGGGAAAGCAGGGCTTGACTCAGGCTGTGTTCACCAGGGGAAGAGAACTGTGGACCCAGAATGGGGATGTCATTGAGCAGTGGAAGGAGCACTTTGAGGAACTCCTGAACCTGACCAACACATCCCCTGTAGAGGAGGCAGAGTTTGAAGACACAGGGGAAGGCTTGTCCATATCCTTGGCAGAGGTCACTGAGGTAGTCAAAAAGCTCCTCGGCTGCAAGGCGCCACGGGTGGACGAAATTCACCTCAGGATGCTGAAGGCCCTGGACATTGTTGAACTTGTCAGGTGGAGGTGGGGACAGTGCCAGTGGCACAGTACAGTACAATCTCTGGCCTTTACAGATGATGTGGTTCTGTTGGCTTCAGACTGTGATTTTCAGCACACAGTACCTCCAAGTCTCAGGCCATGATACTCTGCTGAAATCCAGTGGACTGCACCCCAAGCAAGGGAGTTCAAGTATCTCTGGGTCTAGAGTGTAAACTGTAGCTGGAGATGGACAGGCAATTTGGCGTGGTGTCTGTAGTTATGCGGCGCTGTACCGGATGGTTGTGGTGAAGATAAGATAAGATATTCCTTTATTGGTCCCACAGTGGAGAAATTCACAAGGGAGCTGAGCCGGAAGGTAAACCTTTCAATTTACCGGTCCATCTAAGTTCTAACTCTCACCTGTGGTCATGAGCTATAGGTACTGAAAGAATGAGATCGAGGATACAAGTAGCTGAAATGAGTTTCCTTCGTAGGGTGGCTGGAGTCAGCCTTAGAGAGGGTGAGGAGCTCAGACATCTGGAGGGAGCTCAGAGTAGAGACACTGCTACTTCACCTCTACAGGGACCAGCTGAGGTGGGTCAGCATCTGATCAGATCCTCCTGGATGCCTCCCTTTGGAGTGTTTCTGGGCACGTCCAACTGGTAAGAGGCTGCGTAGTAGACCCAGAACATGGTGGAGAGATTATTTTTGTTGTCTGGCCTGGGAACGCCTCAGCGTCCCCCAGGAAGAGCTGGAAAACAAGGGACATCTCAGATGAAAATAATGGACGTTAATAATAATAATAATAATAATAATAATAATAATTTGTGTTTTCAGGTGAATGGTGTGGATCTCAGGTATGCGACACATGAACAGGCAGCAGCAGCTCTGAAGAACGCTGGACAGACGGTCACCATTGTGGCTCAGTACAGACCTGAGGGTGAGCTGGCAGTACTGCATCATAGACTACCTGTACCACTTGCACTACCTGTACAACCGATTCTACCCGCTGTATGTGAAGGGGGCGATGTTTGTGTGTGCAGAGTACAGTCGCTTTGAGGCGAAGATCCACGACCTGAGGGAGCAGATGATGAACAGCTCCTCTGGAAGTCTGAGAGCCAACCGCAGCTTTTACCTCAGGTAACCTGCCTCACCACACCTGGACTCACCACACCTGGAGTCAGCACATACTGCAGTCTGAAGGTGTTTGGTTGTGTGGTTTCAGGGCGCTGTTTGACTACGATAAGCAGTGGGACTGTGGCGTCTTATCCCAAGCTTTGGACTTTAATTTTGGGGAGGTTCTTCATGTGATGGACAGCGCAGATGATGAGTGGTGGCAGGCCAGACGAGTGAACCAGCAGGGGGAGTTGGAGGAGCTGGGATATATCCCATCCAAGCACAGGTACATACAGTATACTACTCTAGTACTACAACTGTAGTACTGCCAGCTGCTGTGTTAATAACTTGGTGGTATTTGTGTGTTTCAGAGTGGAGAGGAAAGAGTGGTCACGAATGAAGAGTAAAGGTAAAAGATAACGAGGGAAACAATCAGCGAAGACATGTTGTTGTCTTTGTAACTGTTTGTTTTCTGCTCACAGGTAGAGAAGGTTTCGTTCACAGCTACGAGCTCATCACTCAGATCGAAGGTCAGTTTCACCTTTAACCTTTGACCTCAGTTAAAACTACCACAAAGAGACTCAAAACTACTATGAAGAGACTCAAAACGACCACAAAGAGTTGTTGTTCATAATGATCAGGTGTAAATAAAGTTCCCTCTGTCTGTAGTGGATTACGCTCGTCCCGTCATCATCCTGGGGCCGACCAAAGACCGGGTCAACGACGACTTGCTGTCCGAGTTCCCCGACAAGTTTGGCTCCTGTGTCCCTCGTAAGTGTTCTTACAACAGAAAGCATGATGTCAACAAAACAGGAAGTGATGTCACTCTCTCTCCCTGCAGACACGACTCGCCCTCGGAGGGACTACGAGGCAGATGGACGGGACTACCACTTTGTGTCGTCACGGGAACAGATGGAGCGGGACATCCAGTCCCATCGCTTCATCGAGGCGGGGCAGTACAACAACCACCTGTACGGGACGTCGGTGCAGAGCGTCCGACAGGTGGCCGAGCAGGTGAGACACGCCTGTTACCATGGCGACGTGTCACACAGTGATGAGGTTACAACTGTGTGCGTTTGTGTGTGTTTGCCAGGGGAAACACTGCATCCTGGACGTGTCGGCCAACGCCGTGAGGAGGCTGCAGGCGGCTCAGCTTCACCCCATCGCCATCTTCATCCGACCACGATCCCTGGAGAACATCCTGTAAGTCAGTGAGGTCATCAGTGAGGTCATCAGTGAGGTCATCAGTGAGGTCATGAAATACATCACATCACAAGAGGATGTAGACGCTCTTTGTGTGTGTGTGTGTGTGTGTGTGTGTGTGTGTGTGTGTGTGTGTGTGTGTGTGTGTGTGTGTAGGGATCTGAACAAGCGTCTGTCGGAGGATCAGGCGAGGAAAGCTCTGGATCGAGCCGTCAAACTGGAACAAGACTTCTTGGAGTGTTTCACAGGTAAAAACACATCTCACACAGGTAGACGAGCTTCCTGGTTTCAGTTTGATGTTAACTCTGTGTGTGTGTGTGTGTGTGTGTGTGTGTGTGTGTGCGTGCAGCCATCGTGCACGGCGACAGCTTCGAGGAGGTCTACCACCTGGTCAAAGCCGTCATCGAGGAGCAGAGCGGCCCTTACATCTGGGTTCCAGCTCGGGACAGACTCTGATTGGCCACTGCCAACGACGGGCACTGTCTCCATGGAAACCACTGCCTCCTCGTCCTCTAAGCGACGCGACCGGATGGAGAACAGGCGTTTGTCTTTTTACGGTTTCTCTTTTCTTTCTACGGGATGACGAGTGAGCACAGTGATTGGATGGATGTTGTAGCCGCAGCAACCAGGAGAGATGTTTTTTTTAAGAAGGGGGTGGACCTGTCAGATGATTGGTTGATTGGTTGATTGACGGATTGATCCTGTATTATTAGTAAATAATGAATCAGGATTGTAGAGCTCAGCTGGTATTGATCTATTTATAATATCCTATTTATTTATTGATTTATCTATTTATTTATTTATTTATATATTTATGTGAAAATGGTGTGTGTGTGTGTGTGTGTGTGAGTGTGTGTGTGTGTAGTGTAAATAAAGACTTGTGTGACTGTAAATAAAATGATGGGGCTCAAACACACAGTCTGTTCAGGGTTTACAGTATCAAACAATAGACTGCAACTCCCACAATCCTCTTCATGTGAACTTCATTACCCACAATCCCCCTCTGCCTGCTCTACAACACCCACAACCCCCTCTGTCTGGACTACAACACCCACAACACCCCTCTGTCTGGACTACAACACCCACAACCCCCCTCTGTCTGGACTACAACACCCACAACCCCCCTCTGTCTGGACTACAACACCCACAACCCCCCTCTGTCTGGTCTACAACACCCACAATCCCCCTCTGTCTGGACTACATCACCCTAAACCCCCCCCTGTCTGGACTACAACACCCTAAAACCCCCCTGTGTGGACTACAACACCCTAAAACCCCCCTCTGTGTGGACTACAACACCCACAACCCCCCTCTGTCTGGACTACAACACCCTAAACCCCCCTCTGTCTGGACTACAACGCCATAAAACCCTTCTGGTGGACTACAACGCCCATGAGCCCCCTCAGACAGTTTTTGCTGAGCAGCAACTAGGAGGTCAATCTGAAAGGCTTTGGACTACATTACCTACAGTTCCACTGAAGGATTACACCACTAACAAAGCTCTACAGCACAGAAGGACTACATGACCCACAACTCCCAGCTAAAAATCTTCAAGCCAAACTCTCTGGCTGTGGGTCTCCTCTGGACTACAGTACCCATGATTCCCTGCTCCTCAATGGGACCAGGACATTAAAAATCAGCTAGAGTAAACAAACATGTTGGAGGTGGGGCATGTTTCTGGACTCCATTACCCAGAATGCTCCCTAACTGGTTTCTGATGGTTCCAGTGCTTTTAGACTGAATATCAGGGTCATGTGAATAATTCTGATAGTTATTATAATTAACAATCCTACTTATTGATGATGTAATGTCATCTGGCACACACACGGCGGTTACGTGAGGTCAACACAGAAACACTTTATTAAACGTATATCTGAATATTTATCAGTCTGCCGGCTGTGGTCGTTTCATCAGCAATTAGTTCAAATACTGAAATAAATTCATTATAAAACCTGACTGGTGTGATGAGGTCTTCTTCCTCCAGATGGGAACAGCTGACATCCACACCAACTAGCTACGCTAACTAGCTAGCTAGCTCGCTAGCTAAGCTAAATCTCAGTGGACGTCGCACGAGGAAAAGTAGAAAACAGAGCACGGGAAGATCACGAGGACTTAACAAATGCACCGACAAGAACGTCGGGAAAAGAGGTGACTTAAATACACAAAGGGAAGATGACCAGGTGGAAACAATCAGAGGAGGAGCAACAATCAGGGAAAGTAGGTCAGGGGGTGTGAACCAAGAAAACGGAGGGAAAACACACAAGGGCAGGAAGTAAAACTAGAAATGATATGGAGACGCAAGACTTTCAAAATAAAACAGGAAACAACCAAAGACAAAACACCAGGACCAGGACTGGGAGTAAAACACAAACAATACACTAGAACAAAACTCAATATAACAAAACAGCACCAAAATCGTGGCGACAAAGTGAGTGTTGAACACCCACTTTGTCGCCACGCCTCCTGGTGAACATTAATATGAATAAACATGACAGCAACATCCAATCATCTCTTTCTGTGTTTTTATGGTCACATGACACATCAGAGCCAATCAAACAACAAAACATGACGTCACGTGACGAGTCATTTGATGAAAGTTAATGATTAAAAATGATGAACTGTGTCTTTCAGATTTGTTTCTTCCTGTTTTATAATAATTTCACTTTGGAAATAAAATCTTTAATAACGTTAAATAAATATAAATGTTAAATAAATGTTACCTAATTCTAAATAAATGTTAAATAAATGTAAATGTTAAATAATTGTTATATAATGTTAAATAAATGTTACATAATGTTATATAAATGTTAATGTTCAATAAATAAAACATATGTTATATAATGTTAAATAAATGAAATAAATGTTAAATATTGTTAAATAACTGTTGAATAACTAAAGTAAAGCAGAGCCGTCAGGTCCGCCTACAGCCTGAGACACAGGAAACACCCTCCACAATAAAAGTCGCTCTGGGTCCTCGTTAACGAGCTTTAACGAGGTTTCATCTCCCACGCCGGCTCCTGATGATGTCACGCACTCTGAACTTCCTGTCTGACTGAAGGTCAAAGGTCAATACAGATACTACCATGGTACACAAAGTACTTTAATCATCAAATACTTTAATCATGAAGTACTTTTTCATCAAATCAGTCACCTGACTGTAAAGAAAGATACAATGATGAGTGAAGTGTGTGTGTGTGTGAGTGTGTATGTTGTGTGTGGGTGTGTGGGTGTGTGGGGGGGGGTGTGGTGTGTGTGTGTGTCAGTAAGTGTGTGTGTGTGTGTGTGTGTGTGTGTATGTGTGTGTGTGGGTGTGTTTGTGTGTTTGTGTGTATGTTGTGTGTAGTGTGTGTGTGTGTGTGTGTGTGTGTGTGTGTGTGTGTGTGTGTGTGTCAGTGTGTGTCTGTTGTGTGTCAGTGTGTGTATGTGTGTGTGTTGTGGATGCTCCACACGTCCCCGTTCAGGGCGTTGGCGGCGCCCTGCAGCGTCCAGGTGAAGAAGGCGAGCTGTCGTCTGAAGCGTTGCTCGTCGAAGCGTTCGGGGTCAGAGGTCAGCAGGGTCAGGTGCTCAGTGAGCGCGCTCAGTGTGTGGTCACCACGGCCGTGGATCACGTGACGAAACGGCGTCTCCACCACCGACACGTACTGAGACAGGAAGTAGTATTCCACCTGCAGGACAGACACAAGATGCTAGTGTCATGGCAGCTAGCAGTATCAGCTAGCAGTATTAACTAGAAATCTTAGCAGTACTAGTACCCTCAAGATGCTAGCATTGTAGCAGCTAGCAGTATTAGCAGCAGTATTAACAGTACTAGTACACTCATGATGCTAGCATGGTAGCAGCTAGCAGTATCAGCAGCAGTTATTAGCAGTACTAGTACCCCATGATGCTAGCATTGTAGCATCTAGCAGTATCAGCAGCAGTATTAACAGTACTAGTACCCTCATTATGCTAGCACTGTAGCATCTAGCAGCATCAGCAGCAGTATTAATAGTACTAGTACCCTCATGATGCTAGCATTGTAGCAGTTAGTCGTATTAGCAGCAGTATTAGCAGTACTAGCACCCTCATTACATGCTAGCATTGTAGCAGCTAGCAGTATCAGCAGCAGTATTAGCAGTACTAGTACCCTCATGATGCGGGTGTTGTAGCAGCGAGCGGCGGTCGGGTCGTGCAGGTCGCTGTAGTCGATGGCTCTCTGCAGCGTCTCGGCTGCTCGGCTGTAATCTCCTCTGGCGCTGAAAACCCACTGAGGCGACAAACCTCTGGACTGAAGACAGAGGACAGAAATGTTCTTAGGACATTAATGTGTGTGAGACAATACAAAGACACATTATGTCTTTGCATATTATTAGTATTAGGATTATATTATTAACATTATATATACAGTATGGTGTTTCAACCAGGCGAGGTAACTGGCAGTGTTTGTTATGTCAGAGGAATTATTGTTTTGTTCTACGACATAAAATACATCAGTAAATATCTCGCTGATGAATTTGAAGATGGTTGGTTGCTAACACATGGCTAACTGAACTGACTAAACATCATCACGCCGAATCGTTCGCCTTAACAGCCTCATTGTGTTTGCTCATGTGACCGTTGTGTAGTTGGTTTATAGCCCAACGTTAGCTTTTAATTTCTGCAGGTTGATTCAAACTTCATAGATCATAAAGTGGTGTTCATTAGTGGAGATTAATATAACAAAATGTGACAGCATCATAAACATTTAGCTTATTTTCTGTAATAATCCCAAACCAAATGAAACAATCCCATTGGCTGTTAGTGGAGGGAAGATGATCACTTCCTGTTAGCGGAGGGAACCAGGGAGATGATCACTTCCTGTTAGCGGAGGGAACCGGGTAGATGATCACTTCCTGTTAGCGGAGGGAACCGGGGACTTGATCACTTCCTGTTAGCGGAGGGAACCGGGGAGATGATCACTTCCTGTTAGCGGAGGGAACCGGGGAGATGATCACTTCCTGTTAGCGGAGGGAACCGGGGACTTGATCACTTCCTGTTAGCGGACGGAACCGGGGAGATGATCACTTCCTGTTAGCGGAGGGAACCGGGGACTTGATCACTTCCTGTTAGCGGAGGGAACCAGATATGATCACTTCCTGTTAGCGGACGGAACCGGGGAGATGATCACTTCCTGTTAGCGGAGGGAACCGGGGACTTGATCACTTCCTGTTAGCGGAGGGAACCAGATATGATCACTTCCTGTTAGCGTAGGGAACCGGGGAGATGATCACTTCCTGTTAGCGGAGGGAACCAGATATGATCACTTCCTGTTGGCGGAGGGAACCAGATATGATCACTTCCTGTTAGCGGAGGGAACCGGGGAGATGATCACTTCCTGTTAGCGGAGGGAACCGAGGACTTGATCACTTCCTGTTAGCGGAGGGAACTGGGGAGATGATTACACTTGAAAAACTTTTAACCCGAGAAAAATCCATGAACCAAACAAAAGGAGAATGAAGGTCTTAAAACTTCACTTCCTCGGTCACGATAGACTGACGACCAATACACCTATAGAACAGCAAGAGGTGTATTTCACTTTTCATTAGCTGACAGAAATATTGCCGGATAAAGTTGAGGATTGACGGTAACCTCTAGTCACAAGAAGCATGAAAACGGTTTTGAATGATCAGTGATTCACATTCGTACTGCAACAGCCCTCAGATCTGAGCAGCAGAGCTGCTATCTGTCTGGTGTGTAACCCGTGAATGAGCCAACCTGGTTGGACCTATAAGGAAGCTGTTGCACACCTGTGCCCGCCACCAGTGATCCAGGTGAGGTGAGAGTGTGGCGTACCTGCAGCTCAGCAGAGTGCTTGTTGAGCAGAGCGCTGAACTGCAGCACTGTCTGAGCATAGGAAGTGATGCGTAGCGGCAGGATGTGATCGTGAGCCAATCGTAGCACCATCTCCCCCACCAACTCCCCTAAGCTCCGCCCCGTGACCCCCAGACGACCCCCCAGCACTTCCTGCAGGCGGGAGACGCTGTCCAGCGGCGTGTTGACAAACGGGTATGGTCGCTCCTGAGTAGACAGGGACAGATGTGATGACATGTACCTGTGACAGGAACACCAGCAGCAGTGTGAAGATGGGTGGGGTTTTACCTCGGTGAACCTGAGCTCCATAGCTGGAACACCTGCAAAAGCTGTGAAGCTGTACGCGCCACTGTTGAGGTACAATGGCTTCATACTGAGGATGAAAGATTCAGCTTAGTGTTCTTCTCATCTTTATTCTGTCATTCATGTGATGCTGATGTGTGATTGTTGTTCATCTCACATCCTCCAGCTGCCTCCCTCTCTCTCAGCCTGGCTGTAGATAGTCTGACCTGCATGTTTAGGATGCTCCACCTTCCACACAAGAACACCAGGAACACCAAGAACACAAAGATCATCAGGAACACCAGGAACACCAAGAACACCAAGAACACAAAGATCATCAGGAACACCAGGAACACCAAGAACACAAAGATCATCAGGAACACCAGGAACACCAAGAACACCAAGAACACAAAGATCATCAGGAACACCAGGAACACCAAGAACAACAGGAAAGTAAGGAACACCAGGAACACAAGGATAATCAGGAACATCAAGAACATCAGGAACACCAAGAACACCAGATAGAACATCAGGAACACCAAGAACAACAGGAATGTAAAGAACACCAGGAACACAAGGATAACCAGGAACAACAGGAACACCAGGAAAATCAGGAACATCAGGAACATTGGGGACACCAAGAACACCAGATAGAACATCAGGAACACCAAGGACATCAGGAACACCAATAACACAAAGATCACCAGGAACACCAGGAACACCAGGAAAATCAGGAACATTGGGGACACCAAGAACAACCAGAACATCAAGAACATCAGGAACACCAAGAACACCAGATAGAACATCAGGAACACCAAGAACAACAGGAATGTAAGGAACACCAGGAACACAAGGATAACCAGGAACAACAGGAACACCAGGAAAATCAGGAACATCAGGAACATTGGGGACACCAAAAACACCAGATAGAACATCAGGAACACCAAGAACACCAGATAGGACACCAGGAACACCAAGAACACCAGATAGGACACCAGGAACATCAGGAACATCAGGAACACCAAGAACACCAGATAGAACACCAGGAACACCAAGAACATTAGGAACACCAAGACCACCAAGAACACCAGGAAAACCAAGAACACCAGGATCACCAGGAACACCAAGAACACAAGGATCACCAGGAAGAACCGAAACACCAAGAACACCAGGAACAGCAGGAACACCATGAACAGATAGATCATCTAGTCACATGTTATAACACCTAACAACATTATTATGACAGAACATGATCTAAAGTAACATGATGTGGTGTAATGATGTGGTGTTGACCTGTCTGATGGCAGCGTCCAGCAGGTCGACCAGCAGAGGACTGGTGTAAGCCGACAGGACGTCGTCACCTGTAAACAGACAGACAGGTGGTTGGTTACTTATCTCTCTCAGCGGGTCACACATTAAAGGTCTCCTGTTATTGGCTGGGAGCTTTTACCCATGACTGCCTGGTCCAGACTGAAGTAGGCTACAGCCTTCAGGTGGAGCATGGACAGGTAACCCTGGCAAACAGAGGTCAGAGGTCGGGGCAGAACTTAAATGTATTGTTATGTTGACATTTCTGAAAGTCTTTGTTAAATCCTTCCTGTGTGGGGTCTGATTGGACAAACCTCCAGCCATTCAGTCGCTCCGACGTTCCCAAAATCTCCAGCGTCCCAGCTGACAAACAGCAAACTCAGTTTGGGGCTGAAACCTGAACACACAAACACATTGAGACCCAACACTGCTGCCAGTACTTCCTGTCAATGACTACCATAAACACACTGAGACCTCACACTGCTGCTAGTACTTCCTGTCAATGACTACCATAAACACACTGAGACCCAACACTGCTGCCAGTACTTCCTGTCAATGACTACCATAAACACACTGAGACCTCACACTGCTGCTAGTACTTCCTGTCAATGACTACCATAAACACACTGAGACCCAACACTGCTGCCAGTACTTCCTGTCAATGACTACCATAAACACACTGAGACCCAACACTGCTGCCAGTACTTCCTGTCAATGACTACCATAAACACACTGAGACCCAACACTGCTGCCAGTACTTCCTGTCAATGACTACCATAAACACACTGAGACCTCACACTGCTGCTAGTACTTCCTGTCAATGACTACCATAAACACATTGAGACCCAACACTGCTGCCAGTACTTCCTGTCAATGACTACCATAAACACACTGAGACCTCACACTGCTGCTAGTACTTCCTGTCAATGACTACCATAAACACACTGAGACCCAACACTGCTGCTAGTATTTCCTGTCAATGACGACCATAAACACACTGAGACCCAACACTGCTGCTAGTACTTCCTGTCAATGACGACCATAAACACACTGAGACCTCACACTGCTGCTAGTACTTCCTGTCAACAACCATCATAAAGACATCACCCCACAACCACTGAGAAACACCCTCATCTGCATGACTTTTGACAGGACAGGAAGCACCCCTGTCTCCAGGTGGGTCTTACCGTTCTTCACCATGGCAGAGAAGGTTCGAGCCAGCTCCAGGAGGATCGCTGTTCCGACTCCAGACTTCACAGCTCCTGGACCCAGCGAGTCCCTCTGAGCTCCCAGGATAATGTACTGGTCTGACAGAGAGATGGACTGGTTCATCCTCAATACAGAATCACAGTTTACTAGAGTCAGAGAGTACCTTAGAAACTGTTCAGTAAGATCCAGTCTAGAGTTAGAGAGTACCTTAGAAACTGTTCAGCAAGATCCAGTCTAGAGTCAGTACCTGGGTCCACTTGGCCCTCCAGAGACGAGAAGATGTTGTTCAGCAGGACTGGTGTCATGAAGTTGTGGACCAACATCTTGACTCTGCGTCCGGAGCTGAACTCTGGACCAACCACGCAGCGCACATATGGCAGTCGACCCCGCCATGATGAAGGGCAGGATGGACCTGACAACTGACTGAGACACAGAGACAGTTGGTGAGTTCACAATTACTCATGAGCAGGTAACCCGAGGGGGCAAAGCTCACCTGAGCAGCTTGGCGGCAACAGTGGCACTGATCGGCAGGGCTGGGATGAGTGGCAGACCGGAGGACTGGATGGGAGGGAACTGAGTGTGATTGAAGGAGGGGAAGCCGGGGGTGAAGGGGTCACCGGACCCCAGGTGGACCTGTGATTGACACAGAGGGGGATGCTGATTGGTCAGAGGCAGTAAGACACAGAACACATGTTTCTTTGTATGTGTGTGTGTTACATGTTCAGACACGGCGGTGTGTGCGCTCAGTCCGAGGCGCCGGGGGTCTTGCGGCAGGTCAGCAGGGTCGGGGTAGATCAAGGCTCCCCCTGCTCCACTCCTCTCAGCCAACCAGACCTTCTCAGCAAAACTGACCCCACCCCCGACACGCATCACCACCACGCAGCCAACCACTGAAATGCCCGCGCTCTTCAGCCAATTAAAGTCCTCTGGGCGGCCATAGTTGGCGTAGACCACACCCCCCTGCAGAGAGACAGACAGTTAACTAATTCTGAGATCACCACAACCCGTTCTCACTACCAACTTGTCAAATACTGCCATTTGGTCAGTGCCCCTGATGCACGGAGGCGCCTGTTATCAACAGTATGTGATGAACTGGGCTTTCAACTAACGATCGATATAAACCCACTCGCACCGTGATTCGACGGTCAGAGCAGTGATATAGTATTAATAGTGTGAAAGACCATTAAGGGCAGGCCAGAGGGGAGGTGGACGGGTCAAACAAACACAAGACTTTTAACGGTTTTAACGGTTGACGGGGGCAGTCACCTCATATCCGTAGTCCTGTTCCTACAGTCACGGTGCTTGCTGTCTCACAGCAGCCCCAGGTCTCTAATCCCACAGTCACGGTCCTGCTGTTCTTCAGTGGCCCCAGGTCCCCATCCCTGCAGTCATGGTCCCTGATGCCCCACAGAAGCCCCAGGTCCTTGCTCCTATCCCTCATCCGCTCCACGAGTTATCCCGCTCAGTCTCTATCCTGCCCCCAGGCCGTCCACCCGAGTCTCTCTGCTCAGTCTCTGCCCGGCCCCCAGGTCTTCTGCCCAAGATTCCTTGCCTTGCCCCCATGCAGCCCCTAGTCCTTCATCCCCCTGGCCACTTGCCCTTTTTCGGGTGGCCTGGTGAGGTTTTTGCTTTTCCCGGGGGGGTTTTTTTTTTTTCTGTTTTTTTGGTTGGGGGGGGTTTTTCCGGGGGGGGGGGGGGGGGGTGCTGGTGGGTTTGGTGGGGGGGGGTTTTTCTCTGTTTTTCTTGTATTTCCTGGTGGGTCTGTCTTTTTGTTTGTGGGGGTGTGTGGGGGGGGGGGGTTTTTCTTGGTTGTTTGGTTTTGGGGTGGTGGTTTTTTTTTTTTAGTTTTTTTTTATTTTTTTTTTTTTATTTTGGGGGGGGGTTGTTTTTTTTTGTGTATTTCGTGTTCGGTTTTATTTTGTGTTACCTTCCTGGCACTGTTCTTTCAGCCAAAGATTAAAGGCTCGTTTTTTTCCAATTCCTGGGTCCCCCATTAAAGTCACTAGTTACGTTACAATATTGTTTAAACCTAACTTTTGGTGTTATTTTGAAAGGAAACTATGCATGTAACAAGCAAATACTGACACGTCATCCCTGGTCTGTCCAACAGTAACGCTAGAGGGTTACCTCATGCTTTGGTCTCTGAAGCCGGTACTGAACAAGCAGCGGTACTTGATGAGTTGGAATTGAGAATGTGTTGGTTACCTTGGTGACAAACCCATCCCACCCTGTCTCACCGTGGTACTTCCTGTGGCACTATATGGACAGTAGTCTGACGGGTTGAGGGGAATCTGTTCTGAGATCAGTCCTGCAGAGTCCAGCAGCCACAGAGAGCTCCTCTGAGACCTGCACACAAACCAACAGGCTGTTTCCTCCCTCATCATTCTCCAACCTCTGAATGATCTCAGCACCATCTACCTGTGGGGGAACTGCAGCGTAGCATACAAAGACTCCGTCCAGGTGTGATCCATCGGGAGCAGTCTGAAGCGACGTAGGACCTCTGAGGCCAGAGACGTTCCGTCTGAGGAACCCGGAGGATGACTCGCTCTGCTGACTCGACTGATGGTGACAAACACAAACACTCTACTGGGAAAGCGAAGGTAAATCCAGAAAGACTGAACAAAGACATCAATGGGTCTGGATCCAAGTACACTTTTCCCCAAAGTCCAGTTAGTTTGATTAATGTCAACACTCTGTGCTGTACTCAGGTATGTTTCATCGATCCATACTGGAATCTACTCAGACAGATATGGACTAACTTTACCAATGTGAAAGCTAAGTGGGGGGGTTCAATTGTACCCAGTATGAAAAGGCTCTAATTCTACCTGAACACAGCACCACATAACAAAACCTATTCACTCAGAACAGAACTGAATGTTTGGTACCTGCCTGAGGAACCAGAACAAATGTATGAGCTCTTGTTTTGGCCAAAGGGACCAAAAACAGACATGACTCTTAAGATCTAAAGGTCCTGACACACCAAGCCCACGATTTACCAGAATTGAGTGTTTGTCTAGTTTTTGCGCTATGTCCCACACCATTGGTTCTAGTCTGCTAGTGTCTGAGGCTGAATTGGTGTTGGAGAGAGAAATCACTCTGAACAGTGAGGAAATCAAGTAAAGTTGTTGTTCTTTGGCTGCTCCCTTCAGGGTTGCCACAACAAATCATCAGAGATTCGCATGTTTGGTTTTTGGCATGTTTTTTACGCAACCTTCTGCATTTATCTGGGCTTGGGACCGGCACAAGGGAGACACTGGCTTGTACCCCTCTTGAGGCTGCAGTGGAGCAGCCCGGGGAGGGAACCACAACCTTCTGATTGTAGTTCTTTGATGCTGGGTCGGTGGGTCTCCAGCTGAACTGAAGAGACCAAAACTAAACCTACTTGTTGTGCTGAATAAATGGATAAGCCCAGTGACCAGCAGCCCGTTGACCTGTCTGAACACAGAGAACACCAGTTAATTAAGACCGTGGGTGAATCGAGTGTAACCGGTGAACCACCTGACTGTGTTGTGGATATCTTCATCCTGCAGCAGCCTCCTCATCATCACCCTAAGCTCTCCCAGGTAAAGACCTGTCCCTTCCTCTGCAGGTGGTTTAGCCCCGCCCCCCTGCTCTTCATCCTCCTCCCCCACCTCGGAGCAGTGGTACCGCCCACCAAACACTGCGTAAGCCAATAGAAACGCTGAGAGAGAGAGACAGACCACGCCCACTTCAATCACACGATCAAGCTAATCATTGAAAGGTGTGCTAATGTGTGTTAATGTGTGTGTGTGTGTACCTGTGATGAAGACCATCACGCCGCCCAGACACAGGAACATGCCGGCTCTCTGGTAACCATGGCGATAGCGCTGCACCAATCCTGTCATGTCAGTGCACGGCCCCGCCTCCTCATCTGATGTCACAAACCTCATCTCCACCCTCTGAGCTTCTCCCACCCCGTCATGCTGGGCCACGCCCACTGAGGAAGACTGGGGGAGAGAGACGTAACCATGGTTACAGCTAAGAGGGGGAGGAGCTCCTCTCCACACTCAGACAGATGCTGAGGCTGCGAATGCTTTGGGCTGTCTAACTGTCAGATCATCATTGCATACATTTTTCATAAGTCCACATTTCTGTAGGAATTACCCACAATTCATAGCATTGTGACGATACAGCACTGGACTACCTACCTCCTGAACTATCAGTGTTGCCACCACCCTCACCACCCTCACCACCCTCACCACCTGCCTAATGCCTAATTGTAATGTCTTACAACATAGATGCAGAGAAACTTTCTGAAATTGAAATAAGTCCTTATCACCGGCCCAGACGGCCAAACCTGCCTCTAGCCCATTCTCATTCACAGTATGTCAAATACCAACACTTCGTCATGGCCGTCGGCATTCAGTGCCGTTAACTGTCGATTAGTGCCTTCAAGGACTCTGGTGCTTATTTGACAACAGCTGCTAGATGGTGCTGCAGTAGCACTGCTGCCATTTTGAGCTGAAAACCCCAGTGAGTGTGTGTCCATGGATGTACAGTATATGTATTTACGTCTGAAAATCCCCTTCCCAGTAGGAACACTGAAATATCCTCATTTAAATCATGGTCCTAAAAGTAGTAAAATGAACTGAACATGAAATGAACAGCTGAATCCAGAGTTATTTTGCTCCATATTGATCATCAGATCCACAGACTGCTCTGCCCTGCATGCTCATATTACATCTCTGGTCCTACCAGCTTCCTGCTAGCTGGATGAGGCTGTAATAATGATCTATTGGCTGTAATTGATCACTGTTATTACCTAATAATCCCCCCATGGGCTGTCTGCTGTCAGCCTGGATTAACGTCTCTGTTCACAAACAACCAGCTATCGGCCAGTAGCTAGCAGAGCCGGTAGCTAGCAGAGCAAGTAGCTAGCAGAGCCGCTAGCTAGCAGAGCCGGTAGCTAGCAGAGCAGGTAGCTAGCAGAGCTGTTAGCTAGCAGAGCTAGTAGCTAGCAGAGCCGGTAGCTAGCAGAGCCGGTAGCTAGCAGAGCTGTTAGCTAGCAGAGCTAGTAGCTAGCAGAGCCGGTAGCTAGCAGAGCTGTTAGCTAGCAGAGCTAGTAGCTAGCAGAGCCGCTAGCTAGCAGAGCCGGTAGCTAGCAGAGCCGGTAGCTAGCAGAGCTGTTAGCTAGCAGAGCTAGTAGCTAGCAGAGCCGGTAGCTAGCAGAGCTGTTAGCTAGCAGAGCTAGTAGCTAGCAGAGCCAGTAGGTAGCAGAGCCAGTAGCATGGAGCTATTTACTGACAGCAAAGGACACAAACTCTACATCTATGGTCTAGACTCTACTGGACCCTCTTCTGCATATGGTCTGACTCTACTGGACCCTCTTCTGCATCCATGGTCTGGACTCTACTGGACCCTCTTCTGCATCCATGATCTGGAATCTACTGGACCCTCTTCTACATCCATGGTCTGGACTCTATTGGACCCTCTTCTGCATCCATGATCTGGAATCTAGAAGAAGAAGAAGAAGAAGATCTACCTTTATTAGTCCCACAATGGGGAAATTCAATTTACACTCTGTTAAACTCATACATGGTACGTGCAGACCTGAAACACACATACATGCATCAATGGAGAGATGTCAGAGTGGGGGGGCTGCTCCTGACAAGCGCCCCGAGCAGTTGGGGGTTTGGTGCCTTGCTCAGGGGCACCTCGGCAGTGCCCAAGAGGTAAACTGGCACCTCTCCAGCTACCAGTTCACACTCAGTTTTTGGTCCATGTCGGGACTTGAACCGGTGACCCTCCGGTTCCCAAGCCAACTCCCGACAGACTGAGCTACTGCCGCCCCCTACTGGACCCTCTTCTACATCCCTGGTCTGGACTCTACTGGACATTTTGAGTCCTTGACATTGTTGAGGGAAATAGTAGCACTAAATACATAAATGTGAGTACAGTAAAGCTAACTGAGAGAGGACATGTCTGGACCAATCTGATGTAATAAAGGAAGGTGAGGAGGCTGAGAAACGCTGCGAGCCCACCGAAAGGACGGCGAGAAAAGTAATGGGAGAGTTCACAGCTATGGCACTGACAGAGGCGTGATGTGTGACAGCATTGTTTTAAAAAAAGAGAAGATACTTCAGGCAGACACAATTAAAATGAAATTAAGAGAGATAATAGTGGAAAACACCTGAAAAACCATGAAATAGACGGAGGGCCTCTGGGAGGATCCCCCAAACCCCAAAAGACTATAAAAGAACTGGTTTGACAGCATTAGACAGCTGCTCCGGACAACTCGCTGTTGTTTGGTCTGTTGCATGTCTTTACTCAATAAACACCAAATCAACTGTGGAAGGACGACTCTGCCTCATTTTTGATCCTGAACCCTACAAGACTTAGATTTTTTCTCAGATCAACTGGCCCAGAAAATGTTGATGGACAAAGAAAATCCGCGACATTAAATTGGCGAGCCCCAGCCAGGAGGTTTCGGTTGCCTCCCGTGGGAGGCCTGGGGACTGGACCAGCAGAGCTCAGGAAAAACTCCACGAGACTAACACGAGTCCACCCACAGCCCAAACACAGGCGCTAAACTGGCCAAAACAACCTAGCCTTACACTGAAATTTAAAGCACTGTTTTAAAAAGAAAGAGGCAAATAATCTGAATTGATCTCTTGTGCATGTTTGTCTGATGCTTATATCTGTCTGATGTGATAAGAGAGAGAAGAGAGGGGAGGATGGAGTAAACGAGGAAAGTGCTACAGAGGTTTAATGTGATAATTTGGTTGTGGATTGTGTGATGTGCAGGAGGGACGACATGGATGATTGTTCGAAGGGTTTGTGAACTGTTCTAGATGTAATGGTACTGAGTGAGTGACAGACTGGTAGGGAAGTGAGATTAAGAGAAAGACAGAAGTAAGTGTAGAAAGGGCAGAGCAAGTGAAAGAAAAGAAGTGTGTTTAAATGTGTGACTTACGAGATAATGTGTTGAACGGTGGTACCAAGAGAAACTGTGCCAGGAGGGACTGGACAGTGAATTGAGCTCTTTTCGGTCCAGAAGGGACTAAGAGGACCTAAATCTGGACAATAAATGTTTGCCCATTAGGGAACAGTCCAGATTTGACGAGAGGTCCTAAGGGCGTGGACGCCCATGTGAGAGTTGTAAAAGGATTTTTGAAAACTGTGCTTAGTGCCGGGGGGTCTGTGGATGGGACCTGCTGCGCAATGGCAATAGGGAGGCCCGGAGAAGCCAGAAGGGGGAACAATGACACCTGTACTAACACAGGAACCACTTAATGAACCTACCATTGAAGTACAGGTGAATGATTAACCACATCTGTTTATGGTAGACACAGGAGCAACATATTCATGCATTGGCAGAGATGGAGCCGGCCACAGACTGTTAAAGAATGGTGTCCCACACAATGTCAGGATATTCAAGTGTCAGCAGATTAAAAAGTACATTAAAATCACTTGTAAGCAGGCAGATCAGGTAATTACAGAAAAAGTATTGTTACCCTGAGCAGTCGAGACACAGATGGTGCTGACGGAGCAACACGAGGAGCTGCTGGAGCAAGTCCCACCACAAGTGTGGTCGAGACACAAAACAGACGTGGGATTGATAAGGTCAGCGGCCCCAATAAAGTTCAAGGTTAAACCAGGAGCATGCTTACCTTATCAAAGACAGTACCCACTCAAACCAGAATCTGTACTGGGTATAAAACCCACTATAGACAGACTGGTAAAAGCAGGAGTTTTAGAAAAAGTTGTCCCAGATCCACACATGTTACTCTCAAATATTCCACCAGAAACCAATTGGTATACAGTGATTGATCTGTGTTCAGCTTTCTTCAGTGTGCCGATTCATCCCGACTCACAATACCTGTTTGCCTTTACATACCTAGATGTACAGTACTCGTATCGAAGATTGCCACAAGGACTGGCCTTGAGTCCCTCATTGTTCAACAAAGCATTGGCGGAAGACCTGCAGCATCTGGACATACCATCAACCACGCTGATGTATGTCGACGACATCCTAATCTGCTCAGAGAGCAAAGAGCAATGTGAAAAAGACTCAGTCACTGTGCTGAAAGCATTGGCTGCAGGAGGACACAAGGTCAGTAAGGACAAAATGCAGTTTTGCCAACAAACTGTAGAATACTTAGGACAACAACTAAGTGGAAAAAATAGATGCATGGCACCATCTCAGGTGAAGGCAATAACACAAGCCCCAAAACCACAGACTGTCGGAGACATGTTGTCATTCCTAGGGATGGCAGGCTACAGCAGACCATGGATATGCGATTATGCGATCCAAACTGCTCCCCTAAGGGCTTTGATTAGGGTAGCAGGCCAAACGGACAGGAAGGCTCATTTAGAGTGGACAGAGGAAGCTAACAGAGCTTTTCAGTTACTGAAATGTGACATGAAATCTGCCCCTGCCCTGGCGAACCCAGACTATAACAAAATGTTTCATCTGTTTGTAGCAGAACACCAAGGGTACACATGTGCAGTCCTAATGCAAGACTCTCTGACAGGAAGACAGCCCATAGTGTTTTACAGCACAAAACTGGATGAGGTAGAAGGAGGGCTGCCACCCTGCTACCAGGGACTGGCGGCAGCTGCCTTCGCCTATAAAAAGTGACAATGGGACATCCAGTAACAGTGTTGTCACAGTTATGGACTTTTGTGTTAGTTAGTTTTTTCTGTTAGTTTATTATTTGGTTCTGCTTGGTTATATTGAGTTTCTGTTCTAGTGTATTTAAGTCACCTCTTTTCCCTCTGTTCTTGTCGGTTCATTTGTTCTATTCCCTGTGATCTCCCCTGCTCCGTGTTCCTTCTACTTTGGCTCGTGTGCTTCTCCGTGTTTCTTCCTGGATTCCCTTTAGACTTCCTTCTCTCCGTGTTTCTTGTATCTGTTCCCTCCTGGTAGGTTTTCCCCCTGTTTAGATGTTTTTCTGTGCACTCTTGGTGGTCATGCTTTTCAGTTGTCTGTGTTTGTGCACTGGTGTACTCTCCCTGTCTCTCTGTGTATTTTAGTTCTAGTGTTAATTCTAGTTTTGGTGTATTAGTTCTTGTGGTTTCTTTGCACTTAGTTATTATCTATTTCTAGTTCAAATTATTATTTTGTATTACTCGAATTAATTGGTGTTTCAGTCTATTATTAAAGACTCGCTTTTTGTTAAATCCGTCTGTAGGTGTGTCTCTGCGTGTGGGGTCTCTGTCTCTCTCTCTCTCTGTCTGTCTCTCTCTCTCCCTTTGGTTAATCACCAGGCCCCTTTTGACAGAATGAACCGACAAGAACAGAGGGAAAAGAGGTGACTTAAATACACTAGAACAGAAACTCAATATAACCAAGCAGAACCAAATAATAAACTAACAGAAAAAACTAACTAACACAAAAGTCCATAACTGTGACAAGTGTATACATCTCATCAGTTATATGCACTGCTCACAAATCAACGTTTTGTGTTGACGCAATTTATGCAGGTTCGCGACAATTTCTAAAACGTACTTATACCATCCGATCTAACTTTGTTTGTGGATGGATCCTGTGTTAGCACAAACACAGGCACACGTGCAGGATATGGCATAATCCAACTAAACTCAGGTGGAAAATTTGCATTTGCATAGCAGAAATTAAGGCTCTAACAGCAGCCTGTAAATTAGCGGAAGGAAATATAGCCACCATCTACACAGATAGTGTGTATGCATACAGAGTGTACCATATAAATGCTAGCATATGCAAACAGAGAGGATACATACGTGCTGACAGGAAGCCGGTTGAGCACAGCCAAGCAATAATAGATTTCATACAAGCTATGCATTTACCAACAGCATTGGCCATAGTCAAATGTGCAGCTCATCAATCTAATACGTCGTTGATAGCTCAAGGAAACAACTTAGCTGACGAAGCAGCTAAAGAAGCTACAGGGGCCACAGCGATGGCACCATTATCGTTTGAAGAAGATTGTCAACAAATAACAGATCTTAACTCTTTGATACAAGCCCAGAATCAAGTCTCTGAGGCAGAACAAAGACTTTGGGTGCAACGAGGAGCAATAAAGACCACTGAACCATATGCAGGACTGTGGCGAAGCAGCAGTGGTCATTTTGTTCTGCCACTATCGCTACTCTCAAGTGCAATAAAAATGATGCATGAACCAGACCATTGTGGGAGAGGCCAAGTAGTTAGAAAACTACGAGCTGTATGGTGGTCACCATATATGGCAGCTATGGTGGACCGAGAGTTGTCTCACTGCCCACAATGTCCTAAGTATAATGTGAGGAAAATGTACACACAACCATTGGCGCATATTCCTGTTCCTGAAGGCCCGTTCAAATATTTGATGATGGACTACATGGATATGATAGAACGGGTTCAGGGCAAAAGATATCTATTTGTTGTGGTTTGCAGATTCAGTAGATGGGTAGAAGCCTGCCCTACAGCCAAAGAAGCCCCCAGGTCAGCTGCCAGATTTCTGTGCAAGAAAGTGTTTCCTAGGTTCAGTATGCCTGACACGATTTCGTCAGACAATGGTAAGCCTTTTGTCGCCAACGTGATGAAGCAGACGTTGGACATGTTAGGATTGGCTGTGTGTATTATCCACAGTCGCAGGGCTCTGTAGAGAGAGCAAATGGTACTTTAAAAACTAAGATTGTAAAAATTGTAGCCGACAGTGGAAACAGGCTCACATGGGTGGATGCTTTGCCAATTGCGCTGATGGCTATGTGCTCACAAACCAACAGACTAACACACCTAACGCCGCATGAAATGCTAACAGGCCAGCCGATGCCGCTTCCACCCTATAGGGGCCCTTGTGAGACCCCATCTCTGGCACAACTTCAGCAAGAGCTGGGAGAATATCTGAAAGGTTTGTCTAACATCCACAGACTTGTCTTCCAACAGGTAAAAGAGGCAAAAAAAAAGTCCACCGAGACCAGAATCCCTGTGAATCTGAGAACAATCCAAGTAGGGGATGAGGTCTTTATAAAGGTGTTTCGCACAAAGTGGAACGAGCCTCGCAAAGAGGGCCCATTTAAGGTGGTATTAACTACACCAACTGCCGTCAAAGTTCAAGGTAGCAATCTGTGCAATCATAGGAACCACTGCCTCCTTCATCGCCCGCCACAACCGCCGACTCTACTCTCTGCACCACAGCATGGTGAAGGGGAGGCCGACGCCGCCCCACTGAGCACCACTTCCCCAACTCTCCCTCCTCGGGGTACAGACCCCTCACGACGTAGGTCAGCCCGACTCCGAGCCCACAAACAGCCATGAGAAGTCCAACCACTACCTCATCATCATCGGGAACAACTTCTTCAGAGTCAGGTCCAGGTAGTGCACACCTTGCTCCTGACACTCAAGGGCCCCCACAGTCCCCATCCTGGATCACAGCTAGTCCTCACTCCGAGAGCTCCTCACAAGGGGCCTCAGAAACCATAGGGGAAGCTGAATCTTTAGCCACAGGCCCCACCACTCCAGAGCCCACAGAGTCATCTCAAAGCATCGACAGCCCTAAATCTACAGAACATATTGAGAGGCATACTGACACTGACTCAGAATCAGAACATGCAGACCAAGGCTCACAAGGCCAAAACCAGTCAGAGGAGTCCCATGATGACGACCATCTCCCGACACGCCCAAGGCTACGGGCAGCTTCCTTCTTCGACCCACCCTTACAGGTGACATGTAGTCAGATTGTGTCAGACTCAGACGATCTTAATTGGTTACTCTTTCAAAAATCTGACAACCTTGAGTGTGGAAACACAGTATCGGGTGAGACAATGACACCAGAACAAGCGCACAGCTGGATGAGACTAACAACCAAACAAGAAAAACGGGCACTGAACAAATTACGATCAAAACAATGGGAAACTAACCTATTCATGCAATGGCTGTGGTACTCAGCCAAGGCCATGTTCAAAGCCAGAGGGGAAAAGGGAGTGGCTGTGTAGCCTGCTATAATGCTCAAAAATTTCCCCAAATTATAGGGCCCTCCCAGGTAGTGAGATAAATAGTTGTAATAACACCTATAAGTGTTTGGCTTACTGCACAATGTTCATGGCTGGTGGAAAGTTACCTTTCACCAATGACACACAGGTGTGTCCATATAGACTTAATAAAACATCAGAGGTAGCGGACATACTCCCACCAGCAGTAAGAATACTGGAATCGTTTGTTTTTCCACTGTGTGTAGCACGAGACCAGTGGATAGAAAAGAAATTAAATGTGATAACATCAAGCTCAGCAGATGCGTAAGGAGTGGTGAAGTGTGATAAGATGGTCGAAGTAGAACTAAGACAGATAATACAACGACAAAGTATGTAAGCTTTGCGACCAAATTGTGTACCACAGGTGCCAAAGCCAATATGACCTGTAATCAATTGGTCCCCAACCAGGGAAAAGTGGTGTGGGAATCAAAAGACATAGGGACAGGAGCCAGACGATACAAATTACCAGATTATTCAAATGGTACAGAACCATTAGGACATATCTTTTGGGCTATGTATTAACGGCAATGCGTTGCTCACCTGTTTACCTGAACAATGGGAAATATAGATCAGGGGCCAAGGGGTGAAAATAGATGCCCTTAACGACGATAGGTCAAACTCTTTCAGTGACGGACCAAACTGATGTGACAGGGTCAGAAATGGATGATCCAGATTCCTACACCTGGTTCACTCCAACAGTCATAGGGACTGAGATGGGTCCTACATCAACACGATCAAATGTAATAAAGGCAGTTAAGGTGAGTACCACCCCCAGCCCAGCTAGCACAGAAATGAACAATAGAAGCAGCAACAATGCGAAAAAAATGTAGGCGAAGAGCGAAGGAGCATACGCAACCCCCCCAGTCAACAGGTCCAACCACATGGGACTGGAAACAATCTGATGAGGTGTATGTTAGCTGGGATCAGACTCCCTATGGAGTGCCCAGTGAGCATGAGGCCATAGGGAGTGATTGGATAATTAGTGGACGGACAGCAGGTAGTGTTCATTACCATTTGTTCAAAGGATAATAAATGCCCAATATATAGCTAGAAACAGCAGATGGATAAATTACCTATGGTATAATAACCAGAGGTTTATAAATCATACCATTGCGGCATTTGGTTTGGTGAAGGAACAATTGCATGCAACATTGATAATGGCTCTCCAAAATAGATACATGATTGAGGCAATTATGGCACCTGACCAAGGACTGTGTGACGAAATTGGAGACGAATGTTGCACAGCTTTACCAATGCACACTGGAGATGAGGGAAATCTGACCAAATTAATAGATACAATGAAGGCATTGAGGGAAGAACACGTTAGGTACTCCAATTGGAACACTTGGTTGAAAGGATGGTGGGATTGGCTAGATAAACTTACATGGAAAGGAGTTCTGAGAATGGTAGGAATGGCTATAGGACTGTTTTTGTTAGCAGTCGCAGTAATCCTTTGTTGCCTTCTACCATTGTTACGTCTTTTGATTAATCGTACTATTGGAGCTTTGGTCAGCTCTTTCCAATTTCCTATGATGTCCTTGGAGGGTGTAGACATAGAGGTAGGTAATATCTATGTAATGTCTGACCCACCCTCGAAGAAGGAAGTCAGTATGAGGTGATGGAGATTGTGTCTGATCCACCACTTGAAAGGGAAGGGCAATTGGGAACCATCTATGAAAGTCCAGACGAGGTGGGTGGTAATTTGACAACGTTTGTGTAAAATTGCCCGGACGCCGCATTCGCCAGAGGAACCACCCCCGCCGGACAACCATGACAAGGATCATCCTCGGAGGCAACTCAGAGTGAGAGGAACCCTTAGTTTTGCACAGAGGCCTTTGCCAACACAAGGAGAAAGGCAATGGGCCAGGCTTGCACCAACTGCCACCGCTAGATCGCCATTCAACAGGCCAATTGTGCCATGTGGACCACAGGATCTACTCTTGATGTCCAGAGCGTTAGGACGAGACGTAGAGACTTATCCCACAAAAGATGCTCTTTGCCGTGCTATATCGGCTCTCGACAAACAGGCCTACACTGAGCTGAGAAGGGTCCTGATGCCCCCGGGATGACATTTTCTGGGGCGCGAATGCAAGAGGGCGCAGTGTCGCCTGTTTCGTCAGGCTCAAGTAGCAGACTTGCACAACTTGCAGTTGGTCAATAGAGAACTGACCAGACTTGTTGCACAGCTGCGCAATGCACGACAGGAGGCTCAACGGCAGCCACCTCCTGTACCTTTACCACCACCAACACACACTCACCCTTTTGGTCAGCCGGCAGGGCCGCTAGGGCCAGGACAGCATCATGGTTGGATGCAACCAATGCCCTACCCACAGCAAGGACCCTATGAATTTGGCCCTCAACGGGCCTACCCGATGATGCGGCATGGATAAGGAACTCTACTGGACTCATAAATGATTAAGATGTGTACATATTGCAAGTGACAAAAGTGTGATTATAAGGCTTATAAGTATGTGATAATATACACTATTTGCTTAGCATGTTTGGCCTGCTTTCTATTTTGAAGGATTAAGGAAGTGATTCCTATTAGGGTGTAATATGAAATGTTGACATGTGGTGTATATAGTAGTAAGTGCTTGGTTTGGGCTTCCTGAAAGCCTGTACATAAGCCAGGACCCCTTATATAGTGTGTCCTTACCTGTTGCATTGTACCACTGAAGGACGAGCATATATTTTTGCTGAAGCTCTTAAGCCACTTAGGCTCTAAAAGTCTTACTTAGTTAGGGAAGCCTACAGGCTCCCAATATTTAAAGGAGGTTATAGGGACGGTGGCGCAGTCCCTCAGGAAGGAGTTATACGTACCTCACAGGCCCAACAGGCCCATGAGTTAAATTGTTATTTTATAGAATCGCCCCACGCCAGGTGAACGGCCCTGACAGGCCACAATGGCCCCTGAGGGCCCCTGAGGGCCATAGTCCGTTACTCCGGATTTCATCCTAGATTTGATCCAGGATAACAGTGCAACACAGAGAAAATCATTTACAAAAAGTTTTAGACCAACCACGTAGTTCTTTCTGGGGGCGGCAGTAGCTCAGTCTGTAGGGAGTTGGCTTGGGAACCGAAGGGTCACCGGTTCAAGTCCCGACATGGACCAAGAACTGAGTGTGAACTGGTAGCTGGAGAGGTGCTAGTTTACCTCTTGGGCACTGCCGAGGTGCCCCTGAGCAAGGCATCAAACCCCCAACTGCTCGGGGCGCTTGTCAGGAGCAGCCCCCTCACTCTGACATCTCTCCATTGTTGCATGTTTGTGCATGTGTGTGTTCAGGTCTGCATGAACCGTGTATAAGTTAACAACAGAGTGAAAAAATTGAATTTCCCCTCGTGGGACTAATAAAGGACTATCTTCTTC
Source organism: Pterois miles (assembly GCA_947000775.1). Classification (NCBI taxonomy): domain Eukaryota; kingdom Metazoa; phylum Chordata; class Actinopteri; order Perciformes; family Scorpaenidae; genus Pterois; species Pterois miles. Next base: position 20,059,710 of record CAMQGK010000008.1, read on the forward strand.
TTCTTCTTCTTTCCTGAACCTGATTATAGTGGTTTTGATGCTGAAAATAAAGTGACAGCGAGGGATGGGATAATGAGGGGTATGGTGGCGAGGGATATGGTGGCGAGGGGTATGGTGGTGAGGGGTGTGACGGTGAGGGGTATGGTGGTGAGGGGTGTGACGTGAGGGGTATGGTGGTGAGGGGTATGGTGGCGAGGGGTGTGACGGTGTGAGGGGATTGGTGGTGAGGGGTGTGACGTGAGGGGTATGGTGGCGAGGGGTATGGTGGTGAGGGGTGTGACGGTGAGGGGATTGGTGGTGAGGGGTGTGACGTGAGGGGTATGGTGGCGAGGGGTATGGTGGTGAGGGATGGGACAATGAGGGGTGTGATGGCGAGGGGTATGGTGGTGAGGGGTGTGACGGAGCGGTGGTGTGTGATGAGCTGGGATGAGAAGGTGTTGATGTCTCCATCGTCAGAGTAAAGAAGCAGAGACCAAATTCTGGGGTTTTTGACAACAGCCTCTGACACAATTTTGGACTAGAAACTCTTATTCGATCTATATTTTTATTGGTCAACACAGGGCATCAGCAGTAGAATATGACAATAGAAAAACAAAAATGTAATTTTACTGAAGGGGGACACTGGGTCTCACCTGAGTCAGACGAGTCCTGATGGTGTCCATGGTGACCTACAGACAGACAGTTTCAGTCACATTATTTCTCATCGCTCATCTTCAACCTCTTATCCGGGGTCAGGTCTCAGGGCCAACAGCTCCAGCAGGGACCCCAAACTTCCCTTTCCCGGGCCACATTATCCAGCTCTGACTGGGGGATCCCGAGGCGTTCCCAGGCCAGTGTGGAGATATAATCTCCCCACCTAGTCCTGGGTCTTCCCTGGGGCCTCCTCCCAGCTTGCCTGGAACACGCCTGGAACACGTCATGCCTGGAACACCTCCCTAGGGAGGTGCCCAGATGCCCAAACCATCTCAATATGATCCTTTCAAACCTTTCAACTAGTTCTTTCGGTCCTGACCCAGCCCTCATAACCATAGGTAAGGATAGGAACAAAGACTGACCAGTAGATCGAGAGCTTTGCTTTCCGGCTCAGCTCTGCTGTCGTCACAACAGTGCGGTAAAGTGAATCCAATACTGACCCTGCTGCTCAGATTCTCCAGCCAATCACTTTCCATCGTCCCCTTATTTGTGAACCAGGCCCCAAAGTCCTTGAACTCCTTCATTTGGGGTAAAGACTCAATCCCTACTCGGAGTAGACAATCTAATTTAGAGGTGCTGATCCTGATCTGAACCGATCCAGTGAGTGCTGAGGTCGCAGACCAATGATGCCAACAGGACCACTTCATCTGCAAAAAGCAGCAATAAGATCTTCAGCACACCGATCTGAAAAACCTCCTCCCCCTGATAATGCCTTTGATTAATGAGAAGGCTCAACCTTGACTGAGGCCAACCCCAACTGGAAATGAGTCTGACTTACTGCCAAGAACTCAAACACAGCTCTCGCTTTGGGACTCTCTGGTCCCCCTTTTTGAACAGGGGGACCACCACCTGGTCTGCCACACTTTAGGCACTGTCCCCAACTTCCACGCAGTGTTGAAGAAACACGTCATCCAAAACAGCCCCTCCACACCCAAAGCCTTCAGCATTTCTGGATGGATCTTGTCAATCCCCAGGGCCTTGTCACAATGGAGTTGTTTAACCTCCTCAGTCAGTCAGGTTCAGGAGTTCCTCAAAGTGCTCTTTTCACCACGATTACCTCCACAGTTGAGGTCAACAGTGTCCCATGCTTACTGTACACAGCTGATGGATGGTTCCCCATTTCCCCCTTCTGAGGTGTCAGATGGTTTTCCAGAAGCACCTTGGTGCCAACCGAAAGTCCTTCTGTATGGCTGCTCCAAACTCCTCCCACACCTGCTGCTTTGCCTACTTCCGACCACAGGTGTCCACTGCAGTGTTCGAGGGTTACTGCTCCTTGAGGCACCCAAGATCTTCAGCCCACAGCTCACTACTGCAGCCTCGGCAGTGGAAGCTTTGAAGGTTGCGCACTTGGGTTTAATACCCCCAACCTCCACAGGTATGCCAGAAAAGCTCCGCTGGAGGTGTGAGTTGAAGATGTTTTGGACCTAGCATCTTGGGCTCCACCTCCCGCACAAGTTCTGGCTCCTTCCCCCACAGAGAGGTGACATTCCACATCCCCAGAGCCAGCCTCTGTCGCCTCGGTCTGGTCATCAAGGGCACCCGACTCCAGCAGTACTCCCATAGGTGGTGAGCCTACAGGATAGAGATCGAAGGTACAATGCCACTTCTTCTGGCGTGCCCAGCTGGGCTCGTAACCCAGCAGGGAATGTTGACCCTCCCTCCATTTGGGCTTGGCTAGGGAGTTCCTTTTTCGGGGTATTTTTTTTTTATATGATTCTTTGGCCACCTGTGGGAGGAAGCCTGGGAGAACCTCCAGGGAGAAAACCCACGCTGACAGTTATTATTCATTATACCCCATTACTTATATTAGTGTCAGAGCCTAGGTGTTTTTATTATTATTATATATTATTATATTATCATTGGAGGGTAGTAGTAGTAGTATTGTATTATTAGGTCCAGATAATAATCGGCTCAGAGCCTAGGGTTTTTATCCATCCATCCATCGTCAACCGCTTATCCGAGGGGTGGGGGGGGACGACCAGGGAGGGGGAGGGGGGGTCGGGCCCCACAGAAAAAAAAAAAAAAAAAAAAAAAAAAAAAAAAAACCACCCCCCCCCCACCCCCCGGAAAAAAAAAAATAAAAAAAAGGGGGGGGGGGGGGGGGGGGAGAAAAACCGGGAGAACATGCAAACTCCACACAGAAGAGAGCCAAGCCGGAATCGAACCTGCGACCCTCTTGCTGTGAGGCGACGGCGCTAACCACTGCACTACACTACACCGTGTAGCCCAGGTGTTTTTATTATTATTTTTAGTAGTAGTAGCAGCAGTAGTATCATCATTAGGTCCAGATCAATAATAAGATAAGATAAGATAAAATATTCCTTTATTGGTCCCACAGTGGCGAAATTCACACATTACAGCAGCAAAGTGGATAGTGCAATAAAGACAAGAACCATAGATTTAAAAACAGTATTAATACAATAAAATAAATTAGTATATACATAATAGAAAAAGTAGATAAAGTAAAGCCAGAAGTATGTCCTTTATATCAATAAATAATTGTCCAGTTCCTATAGTTTGAGCAGATGATATAATTGCACATATGAGTCCTTATTGCACTTATGACTGGTGAGTTTGTTGTGAATGTGAATGTGTATGTGGTCTACTGGGAGCAGTGCTGGTTGTGGATGTGTATGTGGTCTACTGGGAGCAGTGCTGGTTGTGGATGTGTATGTGGTCTACTGGGAGCAGTGCTGGTTGTGGATGTGTATGTGGTCTACTGGGAGCAGTGCTGGTTGTGAATGTGTATGTGTTCTACTGGGAGCAGTGCTGGTTGTGGAGTCTAACAGCTGCAGGCAGGAAGGACCTTCTGTAACGCTCCTTCGTACACTTAGGGTGTAGCAGCCTGTCACTGAAGGAGCTCTCCAGAGCTCTGATGGTGTCTCTCATGGGGTGGGAGTCCTTCTCCATCATGGATGACAGCTTAGCCATCGTCCTCCTCTCTCCAACCACCTGCACTGAGTCCAGAGAGCATCCCAGGACAGAGCTGGCCCTTTTGATAATCTTATCCAGCCTCTTCCTGTCTGCAGCTGTGATGCTGCTGCCCCAGCAAACCACTCCATAAAATATTGCTGATGCCACCACGGTGTCATAAAATGTTTTCAGAAGTGTCCCCTGCACTCCAAAAGACCTCAGTCTCCTGAGCAGATACAGTCTGCTCTGGCCTTTTTTATGGAGTTCAGAGGAATTTGTTGTCCAGTCCAGTTTATTGTTCAGGTGAACACCCAGGTATTTATAAGATGTCACCATCTCAATATCTGATCCCTGGATGTTCACCGGTGTTGGAGGGGGATGAGTTTGCCTGCGGAAATCCACCACCAGCTCTTTAGTTTTCCCCGCGTTGATCTGGAGGTGGTTCCGCAGGCACCAGTCCACCAAGTCCTGGGAAAGTTCTCTGTACTCCCCATCGTCCCCATCAGTGATGAGGCCGACGATAGCAGAGTCATCAGAGAACTTCTGCAGGTGACAGGTTGGTGAGTTGTAGGAGAAGTCTGCAGTGTAGAGCGTGAAGAGGAACGGAGCCAGAACCGTTCCCTGAGGGACCCCACACTGCAGACCACCGTGTCAGAACCGTTCCCTGAGGAACCCCACACTGCAGACCACCGTGTCAGAACCGTTCCCTGAGGAACCCCACACTGCAGACCACCGTGTCAGAACCGTTCCCTGAGGGGCCCCCACACTGCAGACCACCGTGTCTGAAGTGAAGTCCTGTGTCCTCACATACTGTGGGCAGTTTGTGAGGTAGTCTAGTATCCAGGATGTAAGATGTTGATCTACCCCTGCAGTCTCCAGTTTGTCCCCCAGAAGTGTCGGCTGGATGGTGTTGAAAGCACTGGAGAAATCAAAGAACATGATCCTCACAGTGCTCCCAGGTTTCTCCAGGTGAGACAGAGTTCGGTCCAACAGGAAGATGACGGCATCGTCCACCCCAATGCCAGGTTGATAGGCAAACTGTAGTGGGTCCATGGATGGACTCACCACAGGGCGGAGATGTTGGAGGACCAGGTGCTCCAGGGCCTTCATCAGGTGGGATGTTAATGCCACCGGCCTGAAGCTGCTGGGGTCCTTGGGGTGTGGGGTCTTGGGCACAGGTACCACGCAGGATGTCTTCCACAGTTGTGGTACCTTCCTCAGCTTCAGGCTCAGGTTAAATAGATGTCCAAAAGTCCCACACAGCTGGTCTGCGCAGGACTTCAGGAGCCTGGAGCTGATGCCATCTGGACCCGTAGCCTTCCTCACATTCATCTTCTTGAGCTGGTTCTTCACCTGAAGTGTTGTGAAGGACAAACTGGAGCAGGGGGGCTGTGTGTCAGAGGCAGAGGAGGGGGTTGGTGGGGGGTCAGGGCTGAGTAGTGGAGCAGAGGGGGGTTGTCTATGGGGTAGAGCTGGAGCCGTAGCTGGAGCCGTAGGTGTCGATGGAGGTGTTGGTGTCAGTGGGGGGGCTTTTGTTGAGCTGAAGGTGGTGAAGGAGGAGGGGGGGCACTGTCTTGAAGTGGGAGATGAAGGGGGCTGCAGCAGGGTGGACTGGGCCGGGGGAGGGGCAGGTGACTCATTGAACCTGTTAAAGTAATGGTTCAAATGATTCACCCACTTTAGGT